>JAINVK010000223.1:0-66456 GCA_030068075.1 Paguma larvata
CCTCGTGGAAGATAAAGGACGTCAAAGCCACGTTCACACACCAGTGTTGGCTCGGACGTCGTGCAGTGGGGACACCCGTCGCTGCCGTGTCCAGTAGAGCCGAAGACAGCTGCGTCCCCCCGCTCGACGGTCTCGCTCCGTACACACGTGCTCTTGCGGACACGCAGGTACGTGTTCCGGAGCCTCCTAAACAGCATCGTTAAGAACAGTCTAAAACTAGGAACCCTGAATGCCCCCCAGAGTGCAGCAGGTTAACCGCTTGTGGTCTCTTCATGTAATTACACGCCACGACCAACCAGGCACCACGCCAAACCGGGGTGGGCGACCCTACACACGATTTGGAGCAAAGGAGACAGGCAAGAGAATGGGCTCATGTGCCTCCATCGGACGGAGCCTGCAAACGGTCTTAGGCGTGTGCGGAAGAGGTGAGGGCGGTGTCGTGAGGGGCCGGGGCTAGGGGCTGGGGTGACGTAGGGGCCGGGCCACTGAGGCTTCTGTGGGCACCCTCTTCCACATGCGTTCAGGAAGAGAGCTAAGGGCGAGAAGTCACAGGTGGGCAAGGTGACTGGATGGGACAGAGGCCACCGCAGCAGGCAGTGGGGCACCCTGGGTCGGAATGGAGCTGCAGGCAGCCGTGGGCCACCTGCCGGGGTGGGACGGGCCTGCAGCGCCCTCCCTGCATCCCTTAGCTGGTCTGCTCCCCACTGTGGCTCTTGCAGACAGACCACTGAGTTTCCTCCTGCCTTTGAAGTCCAAGTCCAGCCCCAGGTGTGTGTGGTGCGGGCCCCCCTCCCACACTGACGCTGCCCTCCCACCCCCCTGGTGTGGGCCTGGAGCCCACGGGTCCAGGAAGGAGGCAGAACAAGCCGGCCCTGTTTCCCTGCCAGGGCAGGGCCGGGCCGGGACCGGAGCCGAGAAGGCGGTGGGGGCCCAGGGGCTGAGCGAGCCGGCTGCTGGCAGGCGCTCTCACCTGGATGGGAACCTTGTTGGACTTTCTTTACCCAGATGGGAGCATCTGCTTGTCTGGTGAGGGTTTGGGGAGCAGGCAAGCTGGACCGGAGGGCTGGGAGTGGGGGGCCATGTGGCTGCCCTTCTCCACCCCGCCCTGGGGTCCCTCCCCCTTCAGGGCAGGGCAAATGCCACTTCCCACAAAATTCCAACTTGATTATTATTTTTCTACATGCAGTAGTACTTCATAAACAAGCGAGGCAGACATGGAAACTGAGGAGAAAGGGTTCAGCCCGGACTCCCCATCAGAAGCCCCTGCTGGCAGGTGAATGTCCTAGATCAATCATTCAGGTTTAACCCTTGCCTGTGACTTAGAGAAGGGGGACCCGCCAGCATGCTGGCGAGCCACTGAATCCCCAGAAAGCTGGCTGTGGGCCCGGGTGTTGGCCGGAGCCAGGGGCCTGGAGCGGCCGCCCTGCCCTGGCTGCCCGTGAGGACTCGAGGCCAGCACGGGGGACCCGCCCTGCTCACTGGCACTCTCAGAGACGCAGGGAGATCCCAGGAGCCGAGGGGACGGAGGAGCTGCTGGCGCTGGTCGGCAGGGCCTGTTGCTCCCAGCGCCTCCCCGCAGACCCCGCCAGCCAGGCCTCCCAGCGGCCGCCCCGTGCCCTCCCTAAGCCAGGCCTCGGGGTTAGTTCTCCTCTCCCACACAGCGCTGCCGCTCCCGTGACCCAGCACCTGCAGCTGAGAACGAGGTCCAGTTGGGGGTCCCAGCCCTGGGTGGGGCCTGTGTGGTGTGCAGAACCGAGTGCAGGGGTGGGTGGCTGGCAGTTGCACCCTCCATGCCCCCCTCCGGTACTCTCCTGTCCCAGGCAGGTGCAGGAGGCCTGCGGTCAGTCAACGGAGGGGGTGTTCTAATCCCTTGTGAGCAGGCTGATCATCCCGTGGAAGGAATTGCTGGTTGGCGCCCTTGGGGAGGCCCCGAAGCCACATGTAACAGGAAGCCACAGTGACTCTGTGACCTGCAGGGTGGCCCTGGGTGGAGAGGCCCTCTCTTGACCTAGGGGAGGGGCACGTGTCTGTGTGCATGTGTGCTCACGTGCGCACATGTGCGGTGTGTATGGGCGAGTATATGTGTGCATGACGTTGCATGTGTAGAGTGTGTATGTGTGTGTGTGAGTGTGTGTCTGTGTATAACTGTGTATGAATATGCATATGAGTGTGCATGAGTGTATGTGTACAAGGGTGTGTGTATAAGTGTGTATGTGTATGAATGTACATGTGTGTATATGAGTGTATATGAGTGTGCATGAGTGAATGTGATGAGTGTATATGAGTATGAGTGTGTATAACTGTATGTATATGAGAGCGTATATGTATGAGGGTGTGTGTGTACGAGGGTGTGTATGTAATGAGTGTGTTTGTGGGTATGAGTGTACGTGTACAAGTGCATATGAGGGTGTTTACGTGTATGGAGTATGTGTGATATGTACTAATGGGTCTGTGATGAATGTGTGTATGTGTGTGTGCGTGGGATAAGTGTGTGAGTGTGTACATTGTGCATGAGAGTGTGTGTATGAACATGCATGTGTGTGTGGGTGTACGTGTATGAATGTATATGGGTGTACATGTGTGTATGTCTATGAGGGTGAATGTGTGTACGATCATATGTACGCGATGAGTGTGTGCGTGTAGAGCGTGCATGTCTGTGTATGTGTGATGTGTGTGAGTGTGGACGTCCATGTATGAGTGTGTTCGTGTGTATGAGTATTCCTGTGTGCGTATGAATGAGTGTGTGCGTGTGTATGAGCGTGTATGAGGGTATGTGTGTGTGAGTGTATGTAATGAGTGTGTGAGAATGTATGTGTACAAGTGTGTATGAGGATATGCGTGTGTGTGAGTGCATGTATATAATGAGTGTGTGCCTGAGAGTGTGTGTGTACAAGCGTGTATGAGTGTTTATGTCTATGAGGGCATGTGTGTGTGAGTGTGTATATGTGTGAATGTATATGTGATGAGTGCGTGTATGTATATGAGAATGTGCATGTGATGTGTGTGTGTGTGATGAGTGTGTACATTGTGTATGTGTGGGTATGAGTGTGTATGTGTGGATATGCAATGAGTATGTATATGAGTGTATGTGTGTATGCATGTGTATACGTGTGTATGAGTAGGTGTATGTACGAATGTGTATGTGTACGAATGTGTATGGTTGTATGAGTGTATGTTTTTGAGGGTGAATGTGTGCATAATTGTGTGTATGTGATGAGTGTGTATAAGGGTGTGTGTGTGTACGAGTATGTGTATGAATGTATATGTTTGAGTTTATATGTGATAGTGTGTATGTGATGAGTGCGTGCATGTGTATGAGGGTGAGTATGTGTGCATGAGTGTGTTTGTATGAGGGCGTGTGATGATTGTGTATATGAGTGTGTACATGTGTATGAATGTCTACATGTTTATGGGTGTGTATGTATGAGTGTGTACGTGTGTACGAGGATGTACATGTGGTGAGTGTGTGTATGTGTATGGCTGTATGTGTGCATGAGTGCATGTTTATGAGTGTATATTGTGATTATGTGTGTATGACTGTGTGTATATGAGTGTGTGTATGTGTGTATGAGTGTGTATGAGTATACGTGTACAAATGTGTATGAGTGTGTATATATATGTGTGTGTACGTGAATGTGTGTATGAGCATGTGTGTACGTGTATGAATGCGTAGATGTGTGTAGGTGATGAGTGTGTATGAGTGTGTATATGGATGAGTGCCTGTGTATATGTGTATGTGTGTGTGTACGTGAATGTGTGTAGGTGATGAGTGTGTCTATGCATATGAGCACGTGTGTGTACAGGTATGAGTGTGTGGACGTGTGTAGGTGGTGAGTGTATATGAGTGTGTATATGTAGGAGTGCCTGTGTATGTGTGTATGAGTGTGTGGATGTGTGTAGGTGATGAGTGTGTATATGCATATGAGCATGTGTGTGTACAGGTATGAGTGTGTGGACATGTGTAGGTGATGAGTGTGTATATGTATATGAGCATATGTGTGTGTATGTATATGAGTGTGTGTGTGCGCGCGCCTGCGTGTGCAGTGTGGTGTGGGGGCTGGCCAGAGACTGCAGGGCGGCCCCCCACCTGCTGGTTGAGGAGAAGCACAGAAGGAGGCACCGGTGTCCTGCGGGTCCCCCCCAGCTCCCCCCCGCCCCGGCTGGTTGAGGAGAAGCTCAGGACGGCACCGGTGGCATTTCCGATCTGGATAACACCAGGAAAGAGCGGAAATGTCCCGGAGAGGCTCTTGGAGGCGACTCGCAGCCCAAAGTAGGTGGCGTGGGTTTGGCCGGTCCCCGAGGCGGGAGCTCGAGGGCTCACTGGTGCCACCCTTGCTGGGTGGAGGGGCTGATCTGAGCGGGCCAGGCAGGCCTGGAGGGGAGCCAGGGACCCCTGAGGCCATAGAACCCCTGTTCTGCAAACATCATATCCAAACGGGCGGGGCCTTGGTTCCTGCTTTGACTTCTCTGCCAAAAATAAAACAATTAAGCCCCTGAGGCCTTTTATAAGCTTGTTTTGAAAAATGTAGGCATGTTTTTTATTTCCTGGCAGCTTTCTGGGTAATTAGGATTCCTCCCACGGCACAGTTGGGGGCTGGAGTCCGGCTTGCAGGGCAGCGAGTGGGCAGGGCCCCTGGGGCTCCCGGGCAAGGTCAGGTCTGAGCCCTGGAGACCCAGAACTTGCCGCACACCCAGCCCAGGAAGGAGGGGAGGCCAGCCCCGGGCCGAGGCTCAGCAAACAGGCGGACGTGAGGGAGTGACCCCAGGGCCCGCTTCCTGGGGAGGGCACCAGGAATGGGGCAGGAGGGGGTCCCCCCGAGGGTGGGACCGCAGAGCTTGGTGCTGGAGGCAGCCCCTCCTCCCCTAGGCCAAGCCCTCCTGGGCGGCGGCCCCAGGCTGTGCTTCCTGCTGTGCCCTCCCTCTCCTCAGTCCTCCTCCAGGGCCTCCCTGTGGCCACCCTCTGGTCTCCTGCCTCCCCCCCACCCCCCGCAGCCCAGGCCCTTGTGCCTCCACCAACAGAGGCCGCCTCTCCAGGTGCCCCAGCACCTGTGCTTTCCACGTCTCGTCCCTCCTTTTTTCCTTGTGTGGACAGCAGCTCCCCGCCTCCCCCTCCCCGGCAAATCCTCCTCCCTGCCTCTCCTCTGGTACACCAGGGCCAGGTGCCTCTCCAGGGCCAGAGCCCAGCTCCCCAGTGGACGGGCCTCCCTGTGGAATACAGTCCCACAGCATCTGGGCGCCCACGCCCTCCCTCCGCGTCCATCACCAGCCTGAGCCGCTGCCCCCCTGCCCCACTCCGTCTCTCTGGAGACCTTGCTGCCCCTCAGCCCGGTCCAGGCCTCAGATACGGGTGTGCTCTCTTTCAGACACCCTGAACCCGTGGGTCACCCTGCATCTCTGCGACCACCGTGGGGCCCAGCGTCGTCCTGCGGCCACCCGCGGCAGGAGATGCGCTCCAATCCCAGACCAGGCGTGTCCCTGCCCTCCACGCACACCCGCACTCTCACCCTGCCCGTCGCACCGTCTGGGGACAGCAGTGCTGGGAACAGCAGTTGCTCCTTAGGAACCCCAGCTCCATCCCAGACCCCATCCCCAGCAACCTTCCGAAGCTGCCTGTGCCCGCGGCCCCTCTGTCCAGAGTAGCCTGCAAGCTCTGAAGGGCTGCGTTTGGCTTTGGTCCACCCCGAGGCCCAGCTCAGGGGACAGTGTGGTCCTGGGCTGCCCCACCGTGTGTAGGGGCTGGGGTCAGGGACCCGACCCTGGACCCCATCCTGTTCTCACTCCTTCCTGCACTTAGCCCCTGCAGCTCAGACTTCTGTACCTGTGAGTCTTGGGCCTGGGGAGCAGGGGCAGTGGCTAAGCACACAGTAGGTGTTTAATGAATGACTTGTCCCACTTTGTAAAGAACTAGTTTTTGGATGTTGAGGCCCTAAAGCTGGGCCTCCCCGAAGACCGGGAATGGGAAGAAACCAGCTGGGCGTCCTCACCCAGCTGCCTGCTCACAGACCCACAGGAGCAGAATCTCTGGGGCTCCAGCTCTTCCAGATTGTTCTGTCCTCCAGCCTGCCCGCTGCCCCCCACCCCCATCGCGGGTCACAAGGAGCACCCGGGCCTAGAGCCCTGTTGGGGCAGCTTGTCCTGGCCGGCCCCATACCCGGAAATAGGAGGCAACGAACACCCGAGCCTGCAGGGTTAGGAATGCCGGAGCCACCCGCGAGCAGGAGGACCGGTGAGTGGGTTCCCCCCGAGGAGCAGCGTCCCTCACACGGAACTCGGGACGGGCCCCAGGAGCCCCCGGTGACATGCCGAGTCTGGAGCCCCATGCCTCTGGAATCAGACCCCCTGGGAGGGCCCAAGGAGCGACATTTCTACCATGCGTCCTGGTGACCGGCAGCGCCGAGTACTGGGGTCCTGCCCCGCGGGCGCACACAGTTCCTGAGGCTGCTGGAGCTGGGGGAGCGCTGGCCCCCAGGCTCGCCCGGCCAGATGAGGCGGCCACCTGACCCAGCAGAGGAAGGTGTCGATGAAGACGCCCTTCCGGGTGGCCGGGGGCGGCAGGGGAGACACTCCTTCTGACGCAGGCAGCCCACGTGGGGGAATGTCTTGTAAGGAAAGGACGAGACAAAGGCATGTGTAGGGCGCACGCACACGAGAGCGTCCTCAGTCACGGGAGACACTGAAACCAGCCACAGTCAACGGTCACCAGAACGGTCAATTTAAATAATTATGACAGAGCCACAGGAAGGAACATTACACTGTCACCTAAAAGCATGTTTCTATAAATTTAAAGCGCGAGAAATGCTCGCAGCCTAAAGTATTGAAAGAAATACGGAAGATAGAAACTTGCGTGAAATAGCAACCCCAGGTCTGTCTTATAGGACCCTGATACGCCTGCAAACAGATCAAGAAGAATTTCGCCAAAATGTTAAAAGTGCTTACTTGTGGATGGTGGGGTTGTGCACGTATCATCCCGCTGATCAGAAGGTGAACGACAACAGCTCGCTCTCTTCCAGAAGCTGGGAGAGCACGGCGAACGAAACACACAAGGACGGACGATATTCGTCCTCAAACCAAAACACTGCTGCCAGCGCGTCTGGATTCCTGATTCCGAGCGAGGGCTCGGCTGAGGTTTCAGAATGCACGAATGACGAATGAACGGATGAACAAGGAACAGGTCAGTGGTGAGTGAACGCATGAGGGTTCCACGATGAGTGGTCTGGAAGGACAGGGTTTGGCGAGCTGGTCCCCTCCTGACTCCAGAGTTCTGGCTTCGACGGTCACCGAGAGCTCAGAGCGGGGACCCTGGACTCATTCCCAGCTGGCCAGGCTTGCCTCCCAGTGGGGGTGGCCAGGTGTGTGGCCAGGTGGCCGGGCCACCGACATGAGGGTGTTCACACCAGGAGGCATTCATTCCGTTTTGATCCCGAGTCGAGCTGACGGCATTGCCGCAGGAGCACAGCCTGGAGTGTCCTCCTCCTCTTACTCCACAGGGTCCCACTGCTCGGATTTGCCCCGTGGGCTTGCTCTCCCCTCCTCTGACTGTCTGTCCATCTGTCTCTGTGCAATACTTCCTGAGCTCGCCATCACCCACGAACAAGAGTGCTCCCGCCCTGAGCGCACGCGCGGGACCCGGGTCAGGAGGTAAAGACTGCTGGGATGCCGTCCGTCCTGCTTTCCCCCTCCCCGTTCACACGCTCAGCCGGCTATTTCCCTTACCAGCGCGAGCTCCCTGCTTCCCCTTTAGCCAACGGACTGGAACCCATGACTCCCATTTCTCTCACGCTCAGATGGCCCCAGCATGGCCACGGAGCCCATTTGATGGCCTCTGTGTCCTCTGGACACGTCCCAACCATTCCTGGACTCCTGCGTGTGACCCATTTCCAGGCCCGTTTTGCACTTTCCCGGCCGGGGCCCCATCAACTCCGAAGAGCCCTGGCTCCTTCCGGGAACACTGATGTTTGGCGACCGGGAGCTGGGCGCTGGTATCGCAGCACCCCCTCTCCCTCAGCGGACAGAGCCGGGAAGCGAGTCAGCCGTGTGCACACACGTGTGCAAGGGCCTACGTCCACAGCCGCCTGTCATAAGATACAAAGGGAGGCCTACGGACGTATGTACGGTGAGGTCATACCTACGAGGCTCGCGGGGCACACGTCCACGTGCGGGAGGTGGACGCCAAACACGGGAACAACCGAGGTGGGGGCGAGCACGGGTACAGAGCTGGAGGGTGTGGTGGGACAAGGGGGCCAGACCACCCAGCCTCAGGCCAGGGGCAGGTAAGGGCTGAAGGCAGATCCAGGACCTCCTGCACGCCCCGCCGTGCTCCTTCAGCTGCCCCATGGACAGGCTCGGTGCAGGACCGGGAGACAAAGGCCAGCGAGCAGGCACCTACGTGCATCCGGGCAGCTGGGGATGGTGGCCCAGCCCGGGGCTGCGACCATGCAGGTGCTGAGGAGCGCAAGGCTCCGACAAGGAGGGGCCGAGGGAAAGGAGGGAAGCATCGAAAGGCGATGGTGGACCTAGGGAGGAAGCAGGACCTCTGTCTGGGCCCCACCAAGTTTGAGATGGAATGGTAAGGAGGCAGCTGGATTCTGCATTCTGAGCCTCAGTTTCCCCATCCGCCCTCTGATAGTCCAGGAGCAGCCACCAGGTGGGCACGGGAGGCACCGGCCAGACCAGCTGCTTTGGAATAAATGCCTTCCCTTCTCTCCCCCAGCTTTATTTGTAGCCTGCCTCCCACCCGGCACTCTGCTCCTGCAGGACCACCGCACCCTCATGGTGCCACCAGGCAAGCTGTCCACACGCCACACCCTCAGGAATTCCGTGGCCTTTCTCACTGAAGACAGAGAAGGCACAGCGTGGCTGCTATGTCCACATGGGCAATTGTTTTTCCAATAGTATCTTCGTTTCAGGGAGAAGCTCTCACGGAGATATACGCTTTGTTAGCGGCCGTAATGTTCGTTTCTGGTGAAACTGTTTGTTTTCCTAGTAGGTCTTTCCACTCTAGAACGATTTCTCCCATTCGTTTTGGTAAGAGTAGATGTTTTGGTGAGGCTCTTAAGAGGGTCAAGCATTCTAAGAATGTTTTCGCCCGCGACGGTGAAGGGGAAGCTGAGCCCGGCCCCGATGCTGGAGGAACATTTCAACAGGGTTCTGTTCAAATGGTGCCAACGTGAGTTTTCCCATTTCTGAGCTGCACGGCCTCCCTGGCCCTGCGCACAGCGCCGCGCTGTCCACCACGTACTTCTGGGAGTCAGTCCTGGCCTACAGAGAGGACGGTGGCCCCCTCCTACCACCGACATGTCACCAAATGCTGCTGCCAAGTGCGGAAGCCTTCCGGCATCGGCCCCGGGAGTGCCGTGGTCACTGGGGAAGGGGGCACATGACGGTGGCCATGGTGGTGGAGGGGTTGGTGGTAGCCACGTGGACAGTGCCGGGTGAGGATGTCGATCGTGCAAAAGGTGGGAGTGGTGGTATGGGGGGCCTTGAAGGTGGAGGGGAGGGCGATGGTCAGGCAGGAAGGGTCGACGAAGCGGGTGACGGTGGCGATGGGGGAGGGTGGCCAAGGGGGTGGCGCTCATGTGGGTGGATGGCAGGACAGGTGGTGGAAGTGGCAGTGGATGGAGTTGAAAGTGTCTGAGGTCACGGTTGGGGTGACGGTGTTAGAGGCAACTACATCAGGCCGCCCCAAGTCTTTTCCTTACAGGGGTCGGCAGGGCCCGTGCCCAGTGGCCCAACCACAGTGCGATGCAGTGACACGTCCTAACGGTTCATTCCCTCTGTGGCCTACAAGTGGCTCCCACGCTGGGAGTGGCAGACACAGAACCCACACTCAGGCCTTGTCCCTTGCTCTGAGGATGCCTGCTGTCCCGGGTGCCTGGCCCCGGAGCTGCTTCTGGGAGTCCTGTTTGGGAGGCACAGGCCCAAGGGAGCGGTTCCTGGACCCAGGAAGAAGGGAGAAAGAGAGAGAAAGGCTGGGAGGGGACCCTACCCGCCCCCCTGCCGCCACGCCCAGCAGGGGTCTACAGAGAAGTAGGCCCTGCCCTCACTACCTGGCCAGGGGTCTTAGCCTCCTGCCAGCGGCCTCAGGAGTCAACGCTGGGGGTGGGAGGGGTGAGGCGGGTGGGGAGGCGGGGCCTAGGCGGCCGACCCAAGGTACTTGCAGGCCAGGTGAGGAACTGAACAGGCCAGGTGCCCCACTCGGGAGACTGAGGCCCCGGGAAGCACGCTTCCGTTTGTGAACGAACCAGGACCGGGCCAGGACTCCACTGGGGACCGGTGGCTGGGCAGACGCGGTGCGCGCACGCTGCCCAAGCCCAGGGCGGCTGAGGCCGGGCCCGCGCGCGGCGCGCTCCGCTCGCCCAGGTGGCCTGGCTGCCGCTCGAACCCCGCCCCCGCCCGCCTCTCCCGCGGGCCGCTGTCCGGCCTTGGCCGCCGCAGGGAGGAAGCGCTGTCCTCATTCCACCTCTGGCCGCCGCGGTGCCAAGTTGCTGGCGGCGGCGGCGGCGCGAGTCGGGGCGGCGGGCAGCGGCCGGGGCGCGGCGCCCGACCCCGCGCCCCCGCGCCTCCAGGTTACTCACGTAGAGTCCGGAATGCTCGGCGCCGAAGAACGGGAAGGGCACGGAGAGCGGCCGCAGCCCCGAGCCGCCGTCGTCCTGCTTGGGGTGACAGCGTCGCCGCGCTCCGCGCCGAACGGGTAGAAGTCGGTGAGGGCCACCGCGCCGCGCACCCCGCGCACGCCGAGCCCCAGGGCCGCGGCCAGGAGCAGCGCCCAGGCGGCGCCGCGCAGCATCGCCGGGGATCAGCGGGCGGGACGCAGCAGCACCCAGCGGGGCCGGAGCTGGGACACGGCGGGGACGCAGCGGGAACCGACCGGGGAACGCGGCGGGGATGGAGCGGGGACCAAGCGGGGACACTGCGGGGGACCGAGCAGGGATGGAGTGGGGACGCAGTGGGGACAGAGTGGGGCGCAGCGGGGACAGAGCCGGACGCAGCAGGGACAGAGTAGGGCGCAGCGGGGACCGAGGGGCCTCGCGGTCCGTGCGGGGCTGGAGCCGGCGGGGCCGGAGGCGGTTGCGGGAAGCGCGGCGCGCGGTCTGGGAGCTCCCGCGCGCTTGGCCGGGCGGCCCTCGGGTCGCCGCTCCGCCAGGGAAGGCGCCGGGCTGGACCGCGGTCAGGGCCGGCCCCGCCCCAGGGGCCGCCGTTGAAATATGCAGCCGGGCGGTCACCGGGCCTGGGCGGGGCCTGGGCGGGGCCATGCAAATAAGGCCGCTCTTAAAGCGCCAGGCCCCGCGGGAGGGCGAGGGCGCTCTCTGCGCTTCTGGGGCCGGCCCGCGTGGGCGGGGCGAGCTCCCAGGCCCAGGCTTCTGCGAGGTGACCGCTTCACAGGCGCGCTCCTGAGGCAGAGACCGTCCTTCTCCTCCGCCTCCGTGGGTTTCCCAGCTGCCAGACCAGAGGGAGCCCAGAGGCGGCGCCTTGCTCACACAGCGGTTCTGAGACAGACCCTAAGGCCTGCCTGCCTGAGATGCTGGGCTTGGGTCGCTGGTCTACTGCAGTCGGGGCCACCCTGGGTTAGTAGTGCCTGCACACCCTTATGGAAGTGGCCAGGGGACAGCCCCGTGTTGCTCCCCAAGCTCTGAGCCTGTGGACACTTCCTGGCGGCGGGGCGGAGCTCCTGGTCTGGTTTTATGCCAGGACCCCTGTCCTGGGGGAATTCAGGGCACTAAAAAGGTGTTTGCATCCTGGCGTGGAGAAATCCCCGCGGAGGTTTTCTGATGGGTGCAGGGCCGTAAGGGAACCTCACAGCAAGAGACTCTCCAGCAGACTCCAGGGTAGGGGGGCTCTAGGCGAGGGAAGGCTGGTCCTCGCAGGCCTGGGGCCAAGGGGATAGATGTTAGTGGGCCTGGCGGTGGGCGGTAGGACCTCCGGAGCCCATAATTCAGATTCTGTATCCCCAGCCTGTGGCCGTCCCAGCCCTTCTCCCGCCTCTGGGACCACCGACCTCACGCCGGGTCCCTCCCCAGCCCCCTTGCTCTCAGCATCCCGGTGTTGGGGGATGTGTGAGTGCAGGCCGGGCCCGGAGCCCCCGAAGACAGCGGTGGGCCCGCCAAGGATCCGCAGAAACAGCCAGCACAATAGCAACGGTACCGCCGGGTTTCCGGGCGCCTTGACGTTGGACTCTGTGCTTTTTCTTTGTGTCCTAAAACATCTTCAGTGGGCAGGTGTTGTTCCGCAGTCGGCACGGAATGGTAAACGTGACTTTGAAAGGTAGTGGAAAGGTCCTCTGAGCGTGACTGACTCTGGGGGCTGCGGGCGACGCAGATCTCCTTCAGCTAGTCTCCCGCGGCCCCAGCGTTCAGGGAGGCAGCCCCTCCTCCGGCCCGGGAGCAGGTCCCCCTCACACTGCTCTCTGGTTCCCCTGGGCTCAGCTGTGAGAAGGCCAGCCTCAGGGCGAGGCTCTTGCCTCGGAGACACCCCCCTCCCCAACGCCAGGACAACTGTGTGGTTCCAGTGAAGGACGAGAAAGGTCAAGGCCTCCTGTGTTTGGAGGAAAAGGTCAGAGATGACACCTAACTGCAGGGGCTGTGCTGGGAACAGGAGCCCGTCTGCACACGGCTCTCGGCAGGAGCCTGGGGAGGGGGGCACGTCCCCCTGCTCCCATTCGCTCTCACACGCACAGGCGTGCACACGCAGGCACACACACACACATTTCCACCTGCGTGCTCACTCACACATCCCACCCACGCTCGGTCACACGCGCTCCCACATACGACACCGCACACATTCCGGGGCGACCCTCTCAGCGCCGCCGACCTTCTCCTGAGCACGTGGCCCAGGGGACCCTAACGAAGGCCCAGGGGTGGGCTAGGTTTTGGGTCCACCTGGGGGCTTGTAGGGAGGAGGGCGGCCCCAGAGAAGGGCTGTTTCTCCAGACTTGGTGGGTGTGGTCGGCCTTGACAGGGGGTCCCAACCAGGGCACTGAACCGAATCCCCTGGGTGGCTTTGTGAGTAGCTCGGGTCTGGGCCCCACCCTGGAGAGCAGGTGCCTGTGGGCATAGGCTGGAGCCGGCCCCGGGCCGACTCTTGGGTCGCGGCCCCTGGTGAGGCCATGCTCTCCTGGGCCCCAGGCCTTGCTGCCTATTCGCTGCTTGGTCTGGGAGACTCGGGGTTAACATGAGGCCCCACCACTGCGGGGCATTACATTTCAAACACACACACACACACACACACACACACACACACACACAACTCCACAGGCAGCAAGAAGAGAGAAAAAACATTTTTTTTTTCAGGTGCTAAAAATATTATCAGGAAATACTTTTCAGCCATGTGCCGTTTTAGGTTCCCCTCTGGACTCAAGGGCGCCTTTGTCTCTGCCACAGAAAGTCCACAGTTATCAACACCAAAATCGTTTTATCAAGCAAGCTCGTGTTCCGCAGCCGGGAAACCTGAGCCTCCCCAACAGGCCTGTGACATTTTAGTTTAAGGCCTGAGTGTGTGTGCAATTCCGATGGGGGAGCCCCAGAGCCGACCTGGGACACCCCGGGACTTGGGGCTGCGTTGGGGGAAGGTGGGAAGGGTCCTTCCCCACAACACACCTGGCCTGGTGGGCCCGCCCCTCCAGGGCTGGGGTCGGGCTCCCTGAGAGGGCTCCAGCTGGGGCTGCCTGAGGGCCCCCGGCCGTGCCTCCCACGACTTTCTCTCCAGAGGCAGCTGGCTGAGCACAGATGTCCCCGGAGCAGCTGCTCTCCTGTGTCTGGGAAACCAGAAGCCTCCGCCCAGGTAAGCCTCAACTGCTCCAGGAACAAGGCTGGGAGGTCACGGGGCTGGGTCGTGCCCTTGCAGAAGCTCCCCCTACCTGGTCGTGTCACCGTGAGGCTGGACGGGGTCTTTGAGGCACGGGTGGGAACCCCTGGCTCAGGGTGCATAGCACTCCTCCCGAGAAGGGATGGTCCTTGGGTCCTGGACCCACTCGCCCCCGCCCGCCTCCCACCCCCCGTGTGCAGCAAGGGGGCACCGCCTCCACGGAGCCCCCACACACCTGGACACCCGACTGGGCTTCTGCTCTCGACCTGAGAGAAAGGATCAGAATAGGGTTCAACGTTTACTTCCTGGGATGGTCACTGCTGCTTTCTTCTTTAAAAAACTGGAGAGGAATTAGAAACACTTTGAGCTGGAGAATCTGCAGGGAGAGGCCAAAAATGGTCACGGGGCGGGGGGCGGGGGGCCGGGCTCAGGTTTGGAAGCTCTCTGTGGTTTGGGTGAGGAGAGACAACCTCTGCCCCCCAGGGGCAGCCTCACCCTCGTCCCCCAGCGCACAGGGCAGAGACACTGCTTCTCGGGTGTTCCACAAGCCGCCAGGGACAGGTGCTCAGGCGCGACCGAAGGGCACTCGGGTGGCCTGTCCCTTTGCTGGAGGTTTGGCAGCTGATAAAATCATGCTTCTGTGGCATTTTTCATGACATGGGGGAAAGCCTAATGACAAAACGTCAAGTAAAAGTTTTTAAAAAGAGTATTCAGTGCGGTGTGTGCGGCAGCCCCCAACCATCGGGGGCGCTCCAGTTCTGCCCGAGGCTCTGCTGTCACAGAGCATGGGTGGTGGCGGGTTTCTTTCTCATAGATTTCGTCGTAACAATTTTTATTTGCAGTTATTTGAAAAAACTAAGGTTTTAGAAGCCGGACTACCGATGGTTCCCGCCAGCCCGGTTCCTGCTCCAGCTGCGGCCCAGTTGAAGCCCCTCCCTCCCTTGGGAGCCAGGGTGCTTGGGAGGCGGGGCTCGTGTCCTCGGGGTGTTCCTTCGCCCTCCTCTGCCGCGTCCGTCTCGTGGGAATCACCACCTTCCCCGGGCAAGACGCCGTGCCTGCAGCCTCACCGGGCTCTGGGCTTGACTCTGACCTCTTGCAGACTGCCTCGTGGCCTTGGTCCAGAAGCAAGAGTTTGCGGAGACCCTGGCGTGTCAACAGGCGTCTCAGGGTACTGTTGGGAGCACACAGCCAGGCTCCTCCGGGCTCCTTGGTAATCGTCAGGTGCACAGGCCCCTGTGCCCCGCGGTGGACTTGAGGAAACCCCAAGTGTTTCCATTAGAAAACTCCTCTTTCCTAAGCGTACGACTTCACGCTGGGTGAGGAAACAAGCATCTCCTACATGGATTGAACTATCCGTTAACATCTAAAAGTTTAGAAGTTTCACGGGTGCTGGGAAAGTCCCGCACGCGCATCTGGAGGTGAGGAAAACACCAAACCACCAGGATGTGGGGCAAATCATGGGGGCTTTCATTTTACTAATGAGAAGGCCCCCGACCCCATCTGCACCGGGGGTACATTTCCTTTTGCGCCCGTGAGCATTGCTCGGTGCCTCTTCTGCGTGTTCCCCGCCGGGACACGGGTGGGAGCCGCAGACCTGCACGGACTCCAGTCTCCAGCTCCTTGTTCCTTCCTCCTCACCCCCCTCACCCATCCCTGGGCTCCTTCTGCTGGGGGGGGGGTGGTCTGTCCACTAAACGCCAGGCCCCGAGGACCATGCGTCCTCTGTCAGGGCCCTGCCTCCCCCACTTTACACCCCGAAGCTTGGTGTGCCTGCCCGCCTGCCTCCATGGGTGGCGCGAACCAGGCCGCACACATCACTGGTAACCCGCTCCGGGGCCCAAAACAGCCACCGCCGATGGGTCACCCAGTTTTTCCCCTCCAAGCCTAGGCTGGACTTCAGGGTCCTTCTCGACACGGCCACCGGTGAGCAGGCAGAGCTGAGAGGCGGAATGAAGCCTGTTTGCCCGCATCCTTCTCGCCGCTGCCTCTGTACACTGGACAAGGTCTTGACAGGAGAGCCAATGTTAAGCCCTGGATCAATCTTGAGACAGACAGATGGCGATCGCACATTCGGGCAGCAAGTGCACGGACGGCAGTGAGGTGGGCTCGTGAGTTCTCGGCCCTTCCCGCCCGAGGGAGTCCTGCAGGGCAGCCAGCACCTGTGTGCAGGAATTTACTGGGCTGGCTGGTGCCCTGCGTGTTGTAAACGTGCCACTTACAAAACAAGGGAGGCCACTTGGGGAGGGAAACAAATCACTCTGGCCGACGTTTATGGGAGAAATGGGTAAAAATGCTAACAGGTGAACCCCACAGAGGCCCAAGATGGCCGCCTGAGTCTCCATAGCGACCGGGCTGCTCCCCTCAGGAATTTTCCCCGAGTTTGTAGGCTGGAGAGGTGGGGGACTCTGCAAGAGCTTCAGCTCTCACAGCCAGCACTTCCTGTGCCCGACGAGTCACGGGGACTTGCTTCTGGATCCTTTCCAGCCACCTGCCACTGTGACGGGTACGGAAGGTTCCGCGGCCTCTGGATGGAGGGAAGTGGTGGCTGGGCCTTGCAGGACATTTGGTTTTTGGCTCCAGTTGGTGGAAATATTTTCCACGTGTTTCCCCATGTTTATAGAGCTGAGGGCATGGAATGCAGCCTGTGGCCACGGAAGCCGGCCTGATGGGGCCTGGCTACCAGGGTCTGGCCAGATCAGTGCGTCCGACTGGAGACAGAGTGCCAGGCCGGGGGTGGGGTGGCACCCGCGAGGATTATCTGGGAGCATGGTCCATGGCCCGCAGAGATGGATGTCCCGAGGGCCAGGGGGAGCCGGGCGCTCCGTGGAATGGCAGGGCGCCTGCAGGCACAGGAGCCGGGAAGGCGCGGCGGGCTCCGGGCCGTGGCTGCCTGCACCGCGCTCTCTGAGCAGCGGGAGGCGTCTGTTTTCCCAGTGGCGGCTCTGCCTGTCAGGTGGGCGCGGTGGCTGGTGGTCCAGACGCCCCGGGGGCTTCTGCAGTAAGGCTCACTTTTTGGCCTGGAAGTCCTGGCCGAGGCGGGCCCGTTGCCGCTGCGTCACTTCCTGGTCCGGCTGCTTCTTTAGACTGGCCACCTGGGGACAGGACAGAAGTTCAGGTGGGTGGGCAGTGGGGCGCATCCATCGTGGGGAGTGGTCCAGCCCGTCCTTCCCAGCTGGGTGCGCATCCACGTGGGCGTGCGTGGGGTGAGACCCGCCCACTGGCCGCTTCCTGCCCGTGGGTGCACCCCGGGGTGGTGCAGCTGATCTGCCGGTGCTGGTGGTGTCTCGGCGCCTTGTCCCCGTCCTGGGGAGGGCTGCCCACGGGCTGGCGCGCTTGCTCCTTCAGGGCTCCCGGACTCGCCGTGTCCATTTCTTTTCTCCGTGTCTCCTGCTCCGTCTGCAAGAACCCAGGTGGCAGAGTCTATAGTGGCTTCATGGCAGGGGGTGGTGTCAGGCCGGCCTTCCCCTCTGGAAAGGAGGTTCCGGAAAGGGCTCTGGGTCCCCTGAGAACCAGCTGGATAGGGGAGGGCCCTGCAGTGGGGGAGGGGAATGGCTCCATCTAGTGGGGGGGCTTCCCGGGCCTGCCGCTCAGGGGCCCCTCCCAGCATTGCCCTGGGCCCATAGAGCGCTGACCTCCTGCACTGGGGCACTCGAGGCAATGTCAAGGCCCCGCCCACTCAGACCCAGGCCCCACAAGCCTGCGGCCCCACCATCTGTCTTGCTGGGGGCTGCAAGCTGTCCCCAGTGGAGCCCCCCTCTCGGCATGCCGGTCACAGGGCGGGGCGTTAACGTCAAGGGACTAAGGAAACAAGCACTTTCAATGGGAAGTTTGGTGGGGGCTCCTTGTGTCCCTGGTGGGTGATCCTTTCAGAGGAGGGCGCGGACACCCCAGGTCAGGCCTTGTTGGTGCCCATTGTGGACGGTCTCCTTCTGGAAGCCTTTGGGCCGGTGCTGGGCCTGTCAGCCCCTGGGGCGAGATCGGAACCCAGGCCCTGCTCTCCAAACCGGGCCCCCTCCACTATTCTGCTCTGCCCGCCCGCCCGGTGGGTCCCGTGGCTCGGGGCCTCGTCCCACTGCCCTGTGGGGGCAGCTGGGCGCCAGGCCACTCCTCCTCCCTCCAGCATCTTCTTGCCCTGTGGCCTGTCACAGAGGCCCGGAGACATGGCGGCTCTGTCTTGCCGGGAAAGTAATTCGGTCAGTGAGAGGAGAGCAGCGTTCCAAGAACTAGGACTTCCTTCTTCTTCAGGGGTGAGAAAAACAAAGGGTCCGCTTCCACTGAAAATGGAAGTCCTGTTTCTTTTAAACTCCAGTTACACTCCTGGAAGTGCATGTTAAAAAGAGAAGAGAAAAGCGAAATCCAAAATAAATAAACGGCCACATCCGGGTTTCCCCTCCTGAGACACCAGTAAAGGGTTTCTGGGTTTGGGGGCCCCTCACAGCTGACCTCCTGGAACTCATTCGCTGGTCCTCCCCTCCCCGACCTGGGCTGCAGGGGCCCACAGCTGGCTCTGCCGCCCTGGGCAGTGCTGCCGCGGCCCGGCCGGTGCTCTCAGGAGAGGCCCTGGCAGCCTCGGCTCCCCCGGCTCGGCAGCTCAGTGTCGGGCCCACCCGTCAGGAGAATCAGGATCACTGTGCCCATGACTGTGACCGCAGGGGTTGGCCGACCCTCCTTCCCGGGAGGGCAGGTGGCCCTGTGTGGACACACCGGCCAGTGGCTTTAAGTGACTGTGCTGACTTGCCAGCCCCTATGCCCGTATCCTGTTCCCAGGGTCCCTGCCCCTGACTGCCACCCCGCTGACCTGGTGGCCAGGGCCTGCCCCGGGACGGCTGTTCACACGTGCCTGGGCAGTCGGCTGTGCTGGAGGGTCCAGGCCTCGCCTGGTGGGGCCGTGCCGCTCTCCTTCGGGGCCTGCTGGTCCATCAGCACCGGAGCCGGAGCTGGCCTCCTTGTCAGAGAGGGGCCGGGGGCCGGCTGGGCACGGGGAGGCCTTCAGAGGCAGCCATCACCCCCAGAGGGAACCCACCGCCCCTGGCTCTGAATCTTGCTCGTGACACAACTGCACACCCTCTCTCCTGCTCCTGCTGTGGCTGGCGGCCTCTGTCTTTCTTCCACTCCTTGCTGCTGTCCACACGCCTCGATGGCCCCTCTGTCCTCTGAAGTGTACAAGCTCTGGGCAGCCAGAATCTCATCGTTCGTTCCACGGGCAACGGCTCGGTGCTGGTGAGGCCAAGCCTGGCCTGTGTGGTCCCCTGGCCCTTCCGCCCACGGGCCACACTGCCCAGACCAGCTGGCCCAGCGTAAACCTGGTCCCTCGGGGCTTGGCAAGCAGGGCTGTTCAGGGGTCTCCTGGACCTAAGGGGCCCCTACAGATCTGTGAGGCTGTGTCATTTAACACGGATCCTTCCCACTGGCCCCCTGGAGATCTGGCTTTGTGCTGCCTTCCGGAGCAGCCATAAGTGACAGACGCCCTCCCCGCTGGGCCTGGTTCCCTGTTCCCAGCACGCAGGGGAGCCCCCGTTGGCACATGCCTCCCACACCTCTGCCCGGGGCCAGCGCTGCAGTGACAGGGGCTTGAGCCGGCACGGCCGTGTCCCCGTGCACCTCCTCTGTGCCCACGCTGCTCCAGGCCGCTGCTCCAGGGGACGGGCCATGAGGGTTTCTGCCGACACGGGGCCCAGGCATGCTCACGAAGGTCTCGGTCACGAGAACCAGGCTGCCGGGACAGCAGGACACATCCATGCTCTCATCCCAGGGCAGCCTGAGGAAGCCCACCCTACCCCGGGGACCGTGGCTGAGGCCCTGAGCACCTCCCGACGCCAGGACTCTTGCTCTCCCCGCCTTGTAGATGGGGTCACTGAACGCGAAGGGTCAGGTGCCCCGAACATCAGGTCATCGGCCCAGCAAAGGCTGTCCCCAACCTCCCCTCTGCCGCCTGACTCCTCCGTTCTCTCTGCTCAAGTCCCGTGTGGCCCCGGAGGGGGCCGTGAGGGTGTCACCTCTGCAGCGGTCAGCCGGGTGGTTCTGCCACACAGCCCGTGTGCCTTAGGTGGTGTGAGGGGGAGGGCCCCCTGCACGGCAGCGCCCCCGGGGGGGCGAGCCCGCCGAGCCAGGCGAGGGCGCGGGGCCTGCGCCACGTTCTGCCTGGTTCCTTTCTCTGGGCGCGAGTTCTCCTCAGCCAACCCGGGCCCCAGGAAGCTGCTCTGGTGCCCCCCGCCCCTAATTTCAGCCCGAAGAGCTCCACTTTGACCAGCTCCGCTCACGTCTGGGGGCAGCTATGAGGATTACGGACTCGCGGCCTGCCCCACTCTCTCCGCGCGCTCGGGGGCCGGCTGGCTGCCCCACCTTGCCTCTGGATGTAGTCGTCTGCCTTCGTTCGGCTGCTTTAGTTAGGACCCTGTCTTGCACGCTGCCCTGTGTGGAGACTGCTGGCGTAACTAGACTGGCTGCTGCCCTTGGCAGGGCTCCTTCCTGGTCCCTCACCGAGTAGGCCTCTGCAGAGCCCAGCTGTTGCCCTGGTCCCGTCTGCAGGGCGCTCCCAGGGCATGGGGTCATTTCCAACCTGGACAGTGGAACCAGGGGCTTCAGGGGTAGGCAGTGTGCCAGGCCACGCAGCTCCCTGCGGGGCTGTGGCCCAGATACTGGGGACAAGGCTGGGCGATTTGCTATGGCCTGGGGTGCCATAGGAGAGGAGAGGAGAGGAAACGCGGCCGGGCATCACCTCCAGGCGTGGGGTTACGGAGGTCTACAGGGTGACCCTGAGCTTGGAGAGGGGTGGGCAGGTGCAGAACAGGTGCCCATCCAGACAGGTGCCTCCCGCAGCCTGGCACTGCCTGCACCCCCACGGGGATGCTCCCCTCTCCCAGCCTCCACCCACCCCTCCAGGGACTTCAGGCCTGGTCCCTGCAGCCAAGCCCTGCCCACCACCCCTGCGCGCGTAGCACCACGAGCTCCCCCTGCAGGCGGGCCCGCAGGTGTGTGGCGTCTGCTCCTGCAGGACGGGCCTCCCCTCCCCTGTGCCCTGCCACTGAGGGTGGAGCCCCTCCCACCCGCGGGGCACCCATCCTCCGCTGAGCCGCGCGTCCACAGCCGACCCTCTGTCATAGGGGCCCGTATTGTGGAACCGGAAACCCAGGGAGAGGCCTCGTGCCTCTGACTCCCTCCCGCCTCAGTTTCCCCGTCTGTCAGCTGTTGCGTCTGGGCGTCTGGGTGGCTCCAGGTGTGAACCCCTGCCTCCGGCATCTCCCAGAGCCTCCCTTCCCACCGGGGTGGGGGTGGGGGGACGATGCTTCTGTGAAGGGAATGCAGGGCCCTGCCCTCCGGGCCCCCTCACCTGCAAGGGCTCCAAGGTGCGCTGGGCCTCCTGGGATCTGCGCTCCAGGCGGGCGACTTGCGCCTCCAGCAGCTGCCCCCTCTGGGCCAGGCCCTGGCTGCACCTTCTGCTCTCCTCCAGGGCCACGCGCAGGGCGTCCAGGTGCTCCTGCCAAAGCAATGGTGGGGTCTCCTGGAAACGGGGCCAGGGCTGTGCTCCAGGGGCAGGAGAGGCATCTGCCCGGGCTGCGCTGGGGGCCGCTGGGGTGGAAAAGGCAGGAACGGGTCAAGGACAGCCTGCACCGGTCAGGCGTTTCCTATCAGCCGTGGGAGGAGGGGGCCGCAGTGCAGACTCGCCAGGGGATGGCCCCCTTGGCGGGCTCTCTGCTGTGGCCCAGGTGGCCTCCCCTGCTTCCGGCCCTTGTCACGGAGAGTCCGGTAGCCCTCCCCAGCTCATGGAGCCTGGCGGCCGCAGCCTGGGCACCCCCCTCCCCTTCTGCCTCTGAGATCTGTCACCGTGTGTCCCCCGCCTCGGCACGTCTGACCCTGCTGTGTGCCCAGGAGCATCTGCCCTAGGACGCTGCTCCCTGCCCCACGGGCACCCTGGACACCACTTGCCCGCCTTGCCCAGTCCTGGGTCCCTCTGCCTTCTGCCTGCCCAGGCCGTCGTCATGTGCTTGGGCACCGGTGACACCTTCCCTTTTCTGTCCCCAGGCATGCTCCACACGGTGGCCTGACCGCGCGTTTTACTCGGTACGTCGAGTTGTGCCCTGTTGTTGCTCTGAGCCCGCAGCGGCTCCCACTACCCTCAGGATGAAAACTAAGGAGGGAACACGGCCCCTTCTTCAAACACCCCCGCCCCGCTCACTCTCGAACGAGAGCCTCTTGCTGTCCCTTGCCTGGAGCTGCCCGATGTCCTCCTGGCCCTGTGGCCCCTCGGCACTGGTTTCCCCTCGGCGACGCTTGGCCGTCTGTTCGCCATCCTCCCTGTCACCCCCTGCTCGGAGCCGTCCCCAGGAGGGGAGCACCCGCGCTGTCTCTTGGGCCCTGGAGCGGGCACAAGCAAACCAACACCCCAAGCCTACTCAAGTCTGCCTGGCCAAGCCGCCGTCCTGCCCGCCATGTGACACGTACGGCCAGGCCAGTCTCCTGCGTTTGAATCTTCCTGAGGGTTTCCTGGGGGAAGCGGCCTGTGCCTTTTGGTTCCTTGGACTCCGGGAAACCAGGAGTCACACCTGCTGGTGCTTTGGGGCTAAGTGGGAAGGCAGAGGTATGGAGCCGGGGAGTTCGGGAGTCCTGTGCAGCTTGGACCCAAGGGGGCGAGAAATGAAAGGACGTGACTTGGAGTCTGGAGACAGCCGTGGGCGGCCGCGTGTGGGGGCCGAGGGCTCCCAAGCCTGCGCTGCTGGGTGGTCCAGGACCCACTTACCAAGATAGGAAAGGGGTGCATTTGGGGGTGAAGGTTCAGAGTTCAGTGTTGAGCTGCCCGGGAGTCACCGGATGGGGGGGACGGTGTCACAGAATCAGGTGACTCTGGAGGCCCAGGGCACTGACGGCCGGGGGAGGGAACAGGTTCTGGGCCAGCGGATGCTATAGCAGAGGGAGGAGGAGGGAGACCGGAGGGAGGGAGAGTGCCCCGCTCTGTGGAAGGCCCCACGAGGTCGGCAGACGCAGACCCATAAAGGACCCTTTGGTTGGGACCAAATGTTGCTCGTGACCTTTGCACGTGTGTGTGAGGGTGGAGGGAGGTGGGACCTGGGGTGGAGGGAAGGGCGGCTGTTCCCAGAAGCCTGGCTGGGGGAGGGGAGACAGGGCCTGCAGAGAGGCGAGTGGGGTGGGGGGCCAGCGGGTGCTCGTTTAGGAAGAGGGAGACTGGGCGCGGAGCCAGAGAGGAAGGCCAGAAGGCGCAGGAACGCCCCGACGGGGCCGCGCGGGTGCCGGCCCTGCGGCCACAGGGCCCCGCAGGCCGGCAAAGAGCATTCTCGCACTCGGGGCCCGCGTGCGTGTCTGCAGGGCCTTCCCGTCCATTCGCTCGCTCGCTCGCTCGCTCGCTCGCTCGTGGCAGGAGCTGGCGTGAACTTGCCCTGCTGGTGGCGGAGGCTGATCCAGGGGAGAGAGGCGCGTGCCCGCCTGGGGGAGGGGCCGCCGGGCTGACCCCGGCCGTCCTGCGTTCTGTCCGACGCTTGAGTGCTGCACAGTCGGACGCTGGGGACGATGCCTGGGTCTCAAACCGCCGTGACCCACCCTTCCCTGCTCGCTCGAGACCCGCTCGCCTCTGCTCGCGCACAGTTGCGGTCGGAGAGCAGAGGCGTCCTTCGGAGACGGCTGCAGAAGTTCGTGGCATCGTGAAGAGGCCGCACCGCTCCCGTGAGGCTCACGCTCCTCTCGTAACGACCCAGCTGTGGCGGAATTCCAAGGAACCGAGACGACTGAACGGTGCGCCCTTCACGCACGGCAGCCGGCGTGCCGCCGGGCGATTCTCGTTTCTGGTGTCGCCTTAGTTCCGAGTCCTGACACGGTGCGGGGTGTGGGCCGGGCAGGCGAGCCTCAGGAACCCGGGTTCGGCCTGAGGGTTCCGGCAGCTGCAGGAAGCCGGGCACGGGGCCGGCCCTCTGGGAGCCTCGGAGCCCGGACCCCCAGGCTGGGCCCACGAAAACCCGGCAGTGGGAAGTACTCAGACGTAACGGGCACCTGGTGTCCGGACAGGAGCCCAGGGTGCGGTGCCAGATGCCTCTGGGCTCCTTGCTGCCTGCCTGCCTCTCTGTCCGCTCTCCCGCTCTGACCGTCCCAGCCTTACTGCCAGGGATACCGTCGTCTTTCAAAATTTCCTTTAAAAATCTCAGACGTCTGCTCTTCTCTGTAAACTTTGCCCAGTTTCCCTCCAAACATACCGTAAACGATTGGCCAGAATCAAACCAAGAGAGCAAACAACCGACGACCAACCTACAGACAAGGACCGTCACCACAGACCCATGGGAAGCTGACGCACAGCTCCTCACGCCCCGGAGCCTCAGCCTCTCAGCGCTACGACGAGACGCAGCGACCAAAAGAGGTGCAAACGTGTCATCATTCTTTTAAGGAAAACGGAAACGCTTAGAAAAGTGGTGAGGAGAAAAAGAATCCACGTCAGAAACCGGAGGCGCGCGCGCGGGGACCCGCAAGGAAGGAAGCCGATGACTCGGGAGCCTCTGTTGCGGGAGGAAACACAGATACATCAGTTACTCGGTTTAAGAAGTGAGGGAAATCCCAAAGACGAAAGAGAGGATGTTAATACGAGCCAAAGCGAATAAATGTAGGCAAAAATGCGAGAAGAGGCAAAGCTGCCTCTCTTGAAAAGACCAGTAGAACAGAAGAACTGTTGGCAGGTCAAGTTAAGAGAAGCAGAGAGAACCCTCCAACGCCACGGGACGGATCCAGCCACAGATACACGGATGCAATAAAGCGTCAAATCCCGTGTGCGGGTCCTCGGCATTTAAAAATATACGGCGGAACAGGTGCAGACGACAGCAGCCACCCCAAGGGGAGAGGCAGGCCGCGGTGGCCCTGCGGGAGAAGCAGGGGAGAGGCGGTGAGGTGGATTATCGAGTGAGCGGAGGTGCGGAGCATCTGCGGGCAAGTCCCTCGCAACCGCTCGGGAGCCGAGCTCGGGCCACTTGGCCGCTGGGGGTGACGGAAGAAGACCGAAGGCTCGCCGACTCATCGCAAATACCCTTAGCACCCAAACTCTGGTGAATACGGCGCCCTGAGGGGCTCCAGATGCAGGCCCTCGCGACTAAACGTTGGGCTTCGACTCCAGGCTCGGGTGGGCCCGGCCGACTTGCGCGGCCCGCCAGTCCGTGAGGCCCAGCGGCTCCGGACTTCGCTTCTGGAACCCGACGGATGCTCAGTTTGGGCCCCGGAGGAGCGTGCTCAGGAGAAGAGGGCGTGCGCAGGGCCCCGGGGGGGCTGGGGCAGGATGGGTGCCGCGAGGTCCCCCGGCCCAGGGGCTGCGACCTGGCTCTGACGGGGGGGACACCGCGGCGGCCTCTCCCAGGGGTGCGTGTGGGCCCACGCCCCCCGCTTGCTCTGAGGACCCCCGGTGCTGCGCTGGGCGCGTGGGCTAGTGCTCTGGGCTCGGTTCTGCACCGTCGATCTACTGAGGTCCCCGGGTAGCCCTGGAAACGGGGAGGGATTTGCTCTCAAACAAGAACCTGTGTCTGCATAGCACAGCCTACCGTTTAATTAGGAAAATATGTTTTTAATTAACTCTCTCTCGACAAACACATCGGCGCATGTGAAACGGAGGGGGGGCGGGGGGGAACCCAGCCGTGACGGTGAGAGCAGTTGTGTCAGATGGAGACCTCGCTCTGGCACACGCTGGCTGGCGGCTCGGTGACCTGACCGACACGCCGGGGGCGCGGGCGGTGGGGAGTGCGGCCACGCGTCCTGAGCCCCGTGCTGGCTGCGGATGCTGCAGGTGCGATTCGCTGTGTGTCCAAAGGGCCTGGGGCCTCTGGGCCTTAGGTGTGTCCGAATCCCCCTCCTAGGGGCCCACCTCAACGGCCGACAGGTTTAAACCATGAGGTGAGGGGCGCCTGTGTGGCTCAGGCAGTTGAGCATCCGGCTTCAGTCAGGTCGTGACGGTTCGTGGATTCGAGCCCCACGTCGGGCTCTGTGCTGACGGTGCGCAGCCTGCCTGGGGTCCTCTGTCTCCCTCTCTCCCTGCCCTCCCCCTTTCACACAGTCTCTCTTTCGAAATAAAGAAATAAACATTAAAAAGTTGGGAGAAACCTTCCGCAGACCTGGAGATCAGAGACTTTGGAGGTTCCCACGAGGCGAAGGCAGATAGAACAAAGGGGCCTACACAGTAGGAGAGTTGCTAGAATCTCAGAACGACCGATAGATTTTCGCACAGAGACGTCCCTGAAAAGTTGAGTAAATTCTTAAGCAGAAAAATTAACAGGGGTAGAGAAGGTCTGAACAACAGCCGAGGAGCCTTCTGCCCCCACGTGTGGAAGGAAACCTCACAGAACCTTGGGGACGCTGACTCAGGCCAGTAAGGACGCGGTCACGAAGGCCCCCAATGCCCTGGCAGGCGGGCGCAGAGAGGAGGGGACACCAGCCACCACAGCCAGCCGCGCCCCTGAGAACGGGGCCCTCGCCCTCCCTGTCCCGGTGCCGCCCAGTGCTGCCTCCACTGCCCTGCCCGCTCCCACGGCCCCCAAGGCCCCCGGGGGTCCCCACGGCCCCGCCTTTGTCTCTGCCTTTCAGTTTGGGCCTGAAATATCTGGACAGGGACGTGCGAAGTCCCAGGCGGGCTCCTCTCCACTCCTGACTTTGAACGAGACCAGACCCCCTTCTCTGAAGGCGTGCAGAGGCCGAGAACCGACTGTGGTTCCAGAAACAAAGTCAATCCACGGGGCGGAGCTGAGGGCGCCGGACTGACAGAGAACAGAGTCGTGGCAAGAAACAGAAGGCGTGTCAGAAGCTGCTCGCCGAGGCTCTCCCGAGGAGACGAGGGTGGGGAGCCAGAGTGGAACGACCCAGATGAAAACACGAGGATGGGGCGCCTGGCTGGCTCGGTCGGTCGAGCGTCGACTCCTGATTTCGCCTCGGGCCTGATCCCAGGGTTGTGGGACCAAGCCCTGCATCAGGCTCTGCACTGACCGTGGAGGCTGCTTGGGATTCTCCCCCCACACACTTGCACACGCCCTCTCTCTCTCTCCAAACACAACACAAAGACCCTCCCCAAAAACCACAAGGACCGATCCAGGCGTGACGACAGGGGCTGGATTAGACCCGGCGGATGAGAAGAGAACCCCGCTGTGCCACGCGGGACGAGGGCCCATGGGGCTGGGGGCTCACAGATGGGGTTCGGTCGTCGGTCTGCGGCAATGTCTGCGTTGCGGTTGGCAAGGGACACGGTGCGGGCCGCCGTGAGTACAGACCCTTGGGGTCTGCAGACAGGAGGAGAGGTTCCTGTTCAGGGGCAGGCCCTCATGGACCCCCACCGGGCACTTAGAAGAAAGGTGGAGCCAGGCCGTCTGCAGCAGGGGAGGGCCCCGGAGGACAGCCCCTGGACACAGGCGCGGAGCCCTCGGGCTGGTGGGGGTGGGGAGCGAGACGGTGTCCCCTGTGCACAGCGCGGCGACACGTGGGCTGCCACGCTCCCTGTTGCAACACTCCCACCCCATGAGTGCGGGGGCGGGGGGGGGCTGGCACGGAAGTCACGAGGAAGCATGAAATCAGCCAGGATCTACCAGCCACCAAAGAAAACTGGAGCATAGAAATGATCATAAAACTTGGAAGTGGGATAAACTCCTTCGGAAAAGGCACAGACTCCGAGGTGGGCTTGACACCAAGGCCAGGCCGATGAAATACATGGCGACTGAAAACATACAGGGCGGGCGTTCAGGGCCGGGACCCGGGGGTGGGGGGTGGACACTGCAGGTGTCAGGTCCTTCAGACTCAAGACAACAGGCCCCGGGAAGCTCTAGGCCGGTAAGAGGGAGAGCGGCCGAGAAGCTTCCAGTTCTGAAGAGCATGTCCCAGAAATCCATAAACCGAAGACTCTTAAAAACAAAAGGAGGTATCACCCTCCCCGCCCATGCTGCGATGGCAAAATTCAACACACCGCCCCTAGCTTTCATGAACTCAAGAGACAGATCCGACGTGGAGTATTTGGTTGACATGTTTGTAAAGGTTGACTTAATACATACATTTCAAAATGTGTAAGCTGCAAACAGAAAGCGTTATTTTCAGGTCTGCACAGGACACACACACACACGTGAACACACGTGCAAACTGGAGTGCGGCCCCGCGCCTCCTGGCCCTGGGGTCTGCCCCTGCCTCTGGGCCTCGCCAGTTCTGTCATGGGGGTCAAGTCGCTCCCTGCCTAGGACTCAGTTTCCCTAATCTCTAAATTGAGCACGGGGACCACCTCCAAGACAGCTCTACCAGGGGGGTGCCCCGGATGGGAGCTGCGGGGCCACCGTGTCCCCCAAGGCCACCTGCCCCAGCCCAGCTGTGCTTTTGCCCATGGGGACCCCAGACCTCCGTACCTCCAGAAGCCCTCCTACCCCCCGTCCCCATGTCCCTCGCCGGCCGCGTGCCCTACCTGGAGCCTCCGCTTCTCCTGGGCTGCCGCCCGCATGCCGGCCAGGTGGTCCTCCTCCAGCCTCCGGAGCGCCTCCTCCCGCAGGGCACGCACTGCTCGGGCGCGGCTCGCCTCGCCCTCTGCCTGGCGCCAGGCTGCGGGGTCAGCAGATGTTTGCCTGGGTCCCAAGGTCTTGCGGCTGCCACATGGGGCCCCCCCACCCATTTCACAGGCCAGGAAACTCAGGCTTTAAGTGACTGGGAGCTAGATGGTGGGGGCTGGAGGCTCCCCTTCTGACAATTCCCTGTTGCTCGAGGGTCCCGTGGGGCGGGCCTGGGGTCCTGGCTCCCTCTGCCCACTCCTCCTCTCCCACGTTCTTTCCTTCTATTGACATTCCTCCTTCCAGACGCCTCCTGGGCAGACCCGTGGAGGGAGGAGGACGGTAGTGCAGTGGGGGTGACCACAGGGCAGGGTGCTCTCTGTGGTGACAGGGGTCAGAGACCTGATGGGAGATGGGCCTCGTGACTGCGGAATCGGGTTCCCGGAGGCCAGCACGGTGGGGGGAGAGGCTGCGGGCCCTGCGAGGTCTCTGGACTGTGTCCCCTGGTGGCAGGGAAGCCACTGTGCGAGGGTGCAGGGGCCAGGCACACCCAGGGGGACACGCTGCCCCACGCCCGAGCAGCTCCCATGACTGCACCCTCTTGGCCGCCAAGGTGGGGCACTTGGGGGACCCTGGGAGGTGGCGGTGTGGCCCTCCCAGCAGTCCTCGGGGACGGGGCGGGGGAAGGGAAGCACCTTCCTCGGCCTCCGCCAGTGTCTTCTGCAGCCGCGCCGCGTGGCTCTGGGCTTGGGCACGCTCATTCTCTGTCTCGCTCAGCCGGCCGCTCAGGCTCACCACCTCGAAGTGCCGGTCGTCCTGGGCGGAAGGACCCAGGGTCAGGGGGCAGCCCCGCAGGTGAGTGGGGGCTGAGGTGTCCTGCCAGAGGTTCGGGGAGCTCGGGCGCGCTGACCTGGACCCCAGTGGGCATCGCAGCGGCGCCTGGTGCCAGGGGCTCTGCTGCCCGTCGGGAGGAAGGGAGGAGGCCCTGAGCCATTTGGGGGCAGTTGAGTTTTGAGAGACTGTGGTGTTTATGGCTATTTATCACAACCCACAAAGGTGCCCAGTGACCCCAGGGCCCTGCCGGGGCTCAGCAGACCTGGGGTGGACGGACAGAGGGACAGCAGAGTGGTGGGAAGCGGCTCTGTGTCTCTGGGAGCCCCCAGGGCGTGCCCTCTCCACCCCGTTACCCGTTCTCTCTGGGCGGTCTGCAGCTGCCGCAGCAATTCTGTCAGGGCGTCTCGCACCGACGCCACGTCCACCTCTGGGCAGCGGTCCCCGGGTGCCGGTGAGGGCCATTGGAGTGGTGAGCGGGACCTGGTGCAGGGGCTGGTGCTCTGCGTGTCATCCGAGCCTGCAGGACAGTGGCAGCTGAGGGGACGTGGTGGGGGTGTGGCAGAGACTTGGTGACAGCCATGCGGGTGCCCTGTCCCCCTTTTCTCTGCTTGTCCCCACCCACAGGGAGCTTGGTGGGGCATGGGGTCCAGGCCCCTCACTGCGTGGGTGTGAGGCCCAGAGAGAGGAGGGAGTGTCCTGGTGGGTGGCAGAGCCGGGACAGGAGCCTACCTGAAGCCACCGAGGGCACTGAACTTGTCCTGGGGAAGCTGGGCGGCTCCGCGAGCCCCAGGCCGCGGCATAGGGTGGACCACAGCAGGCTCAGCTGGCCCTCAGAATGGCGCCTGGCACCTTCGGCCCGGGCCAGCTCCCGTTCCAGGCTGCCAATCTGGAGGCCGGCCCGGTCCAGGCGAGCCTGGAGGCCGTCGGCCTTGTCGCCGGCCTGCTGTAGCTTCCTGGAGACGGCGCGCAGCTCGGCCCGGAGGGTCCACTCGGCCCCCCGGCTCTGACGGAGACCCTCCTCCAGCTGCCGCTTTCCGGCCTCCGCTCCAGCCTCTGCCTCCCCCAGCTGCCTCTGCAGCCTCAGGACCTGTGGGAGGGACGCGAGGGCTCACGACCCAGAGCCACCTGCCCTCCGCGGCCTCGCCCCCAGCCCTCTTGTCCTCTCTCCCTCCTTGGCATGTCACAGTCAGGGGGACCTCAGACCTGCCTCCTAGCCCGTGTTTGGCAGGGGGTCCCCAAGCCCAGTCGGGGAGGGACACCTGTGGGGGGTGAGCCCAGTCGGGGACGGAGACCTCGGGGGGGCCGAGCCCAGGCAGGGAGGGACACCTGGGGGGGGGCCGAGCCCAGGCGGGGAGGGACACCTGGGGGTGGTGAGCCCTGGTGGGGAGGGACACCTGGGGGGGCCTGAGCCCAGGCAGGGAGGGACAACTCGGGGGGTCCCCAAGCCCAGGCGGGGAGGGACACCTGGGGAAGCTGAGCCCAGGCGGGGAGGGACACCTGTGGGGGGTGAGCCCAGTCGGGGACGGACACCTGGGGGGGCCTGAGCCCAGGCAGGGAGGGACACCTGGGGGGGGCCGAGCTCAGGCGGGGAGGGACACCTGGGGATGGTGAGCCCTGGCGGGGAGGGACACCTGGGGTGGGTGAGCCCAGGCGGGAGGGACACCTGGGGGGGCCTGAGCCCAGGCAGGGAGGGACAACTCGGGGGGTCCCAAAGCCCAGGCGGGGAGGGACACCTGGGGAAGCTGAGCCCAGGCGGGGAGGGACATCTGGGGGGGGTCAGCCCAGGCGGGGTGGGACACCTCGGGGGGGGGGTGAGCCCAGGCAGGGAGGGACACCTGTGGGTGGTGAGCCCAGGCAGGGAGGGACATCTGGGGGGGCCTGAGCCCAGGCAGGGAGGGACACCTCGGGTGGGGCCCCAAGCCCAGGCGGGGAGGGACACGTGGGGGGGGGCCGAGCCCAGGCAGGGAGGGACACCTGGGGGGTGTCCGAGCCCAGGCAGGGAGGGACACCTGGGGGGGGCCAAGCCCAGGCGGGGACGGACACCTGGGGGGGTGCCGAGCCCAGGCGGGAAGGGACGCCTCGGGGCTGCAGAGCACATTCTGGCAGGTTGCAGAGAGTCCTGCCGGCAGGCACGTGACCCCCCCAGCCAGGTGTGGCCCTCGGCTGTCCCCTCCCGTGGCCGGCCACCTCTAGCCAGCCTGGTGCTTTGCCTGCCGCTGCTTGCGGCCCATGCTAGCAAACACTGGGCCAGCGTCGTCCCGACACGGGGCTGGGGAGCCTCAAGGGGCCCAACGCCACGCCATAGCCTTCGGAGGGGCGGCGCCAGGGGTGAATCAGCGTCCCCCCGGCACGCAGCACCTACGGGCCAAGAGGAGGGGCCTCCGGGCTCTGGGCGGCGGCTCCTTGGCTTCTCTGGGCCTGGGGCAACTCTTTCTACCCTTTCGCTTCACCCCGGCCCCCCGGTGGCACCCTCGTCCCTCGGGTTCTCTGCCGGGCCCCGGTCCCGTCTTCTCTGGCGGCCTGGCCTGGGCGGGGAGGGGCCCTACCTGACCTCCCGCCCCTCCGTAGCCGGCCGTCCCGTCGTCCCCGATGAGACCACCCCGGTCATGGCCTGACCTGTGCCCCGAGGCCCCTGGGATGGGGCCTCTAAATGCCCGTGAGTGAGCGACGGGACAGACAGGGTCACCGTCACCTGTAGGGCACTGTCGGGCTTGGGGGAGGCAGCCAGGCTCCCGGCTTGAGGCCACAGAGCCTCTGCCAGACCGTAAGCCCTGGCACAGGGGCAGGGCCAGGCCTCGCTCCGTTTCCTGTCCGGTGGCCACAATGCTAACGGCCCCATTCGCAGTGGAAGTGAGGAGCCGTGAGGTCACACAAGGGTCACACAGGTCGTGGGAAGAGAGTCCGTGTTTTCTGTGCATGGCACGTGCTCCGTGCAACCGCGTGATTTTGGGTCCGGACCACGCGGGCCAGGCTGTGCGCAGGGGTGGGTTCCAGGCTACCCGGCCGCGTGCGGCACAGCCCTGCAGCGGACAGAACCTGGCCTGCGCGGGGGGCCCGTGGAGCTGGTGTGGGGCCTGGGGGGCAGGTGCGTGCGGGGGCGAGCTCGTGGGAGGGTGTGGGCGTGCGCGTGCGGGTCGGGCTGTGGGAGCACACGTGCGGGTGTGGGGGTGGGGGTGGCTCCAAATCCAGAGGCTCTTGGAGAATCGGCGTTAGGGGGGCCCTGTCCCCTGGCTCAGAACCCTCACGTCGCCCGGGCAAGGCCGTCCCTTTCTGAAGCACGAGAACCCCACTGTCACGGCATTGGTTCCCTCAGCGCCCCGTCCCTCCGCCCTGGCTGCACGCAGTCCCCCCGGGACCTGGGACAGGAGACAAGCGGACGGCCCCACGCAGTGCACGCAGGCGAGAGCTGGGCCGGGCGGCCCTCCATCCCAGGCCCTCGCCAGCGCCGCTGCCTCCTCCCCGGCCCCCGCGGCCTTCCTACCTCCTTCCGGGCGGCCTCCAGGGCGGCCTCGGCCTCCGAGGCCCGTCTCTGCAGGTGCAGCGCCTCCCGCCGGCCCTGCTGCTGCTCCTGCGCGCACCGGGCCTGCAGCTGGCTCAGCTCTTGGCTCTTGTGCCGGTTCTCAGCCTCCAGCACATCCACCTGCGAGTGCGGGGTGGCGGCGATGGGGTCGCGGGCCCCTCCCGGACCCCGGCCTCTGCTCGCATGTCCCGGGGAGGGAGCTTTCCTCCTGGGCAGCCCCCCTACTCGGGTCAAGTCCAGTTGTGGGCGACGGGGGATGCGGATGGTGGGAGTGCCCTCCAAGACCATGCCCTTGGAGCTGACCGACTCCTCTCTGAGGCCAGGACACCCTGTGGGCAAGGAGCGGGCTGGGCTCCTCGCTGGCGCTCACTCACAGGGACCCTGGTCCAACACACCTCTCTGTGCCTCAGGGTCCTCATCGAGAAAGGAAGGGGCTAGACCTTCCTCACAGGAGGTCTGGGAGGGGGGAAGGAGGGTGTGCAGCACACGCCTGGTCCGGAGGGAGCCCCGGGCCACGGGTGCCTCCTGCACCGTGCACCTCACGGACCGCTCCCGGCCTGCAGGAGTTCGACAAAAATGGCTGCGGATGCTGGGACAGGCCTCCCGCCAGGAGGGGAGTCTAGGCCCTCCTCTGAGCCGTCTCCACACCGAGGGAACTCAGTGGAAATGCCTCTTGACTTTGGAAGCCGAGGCAGATAAGGAAACTGTGCGGCTGGTGTCTGAGCCCTGAGGCAGCCGTGCCGGGAGGAAGTCCCGGCCACAGCACCGGGAGGGGCCCAGCTGACAACCAGGAGAGCAGAGCCCCCTGAGGGTGAGCCCAGCCCTGCCGTCGGGTCCCCCGCTGTGGAGCCTTGTTGGCGCACGCACCGCCGGGCAGAGCCAAGGCGTGCCCTCTGCGGCCTTGCTGCATTCCTGATCTCAGAGTCCGTGAGCGTCCAAGTGGTTGTTTTTAGCCATTCATTTTGAGGCTTGTCGTCTGTACCCCATGGGGCAGATCCAGCCAGGAGCCCCACGAGTCTGAGCAGGGCCCCCGGCCAGGGCTGCGAGCGTGGGGACGGATGTTCCAAAGGCACGGCCAGTGAGGCCGTGTCTCGGAGCTCGGGCTCTGCGGTCCAGAGGGCGCCTCGGGGGCGCCTGGGGGAGCCGGACCGGAGGAGGGAGGCGCAGCTCTGTGGGGGCGGGGCCCTCACCTGTCTGCCGAGCTCCTGGAGCTCCCGGCGGGCATCTGTGCCAGCCTGCTCCTCCTCCCTCAGACTGGCCCGCAGCTCACGGGCTTCCTTCTGGACCGCTGCCCGGGCCTCCTCCAGGACCAGCACCTTCTCTTCTGTTTTGTCCTGGGACCTTAGAAAACTGAGCCGGGTGTCACAGGCTGGGCCCCAGCATCTCCCACAGAGACCCTCCTGCCGCCCACCTTGCTCCGGCCGGAGGCACCCCTGCGCGCTGGCTCCCCGGCGTCCGGAAGCCCAGCCTCCTTGGAGCCGCCTTGGTCCCCAACGGCATACTAGGTCCCCAACGGCCCCAGCCTGCCGTGCCCCTCTCCACGACTCTAGACCTTCCCGCCGCCATTCTTCATGCTCCAGCCACGCTCCAGCCACGCTCCAGCCACGCTCCCGGAGCCCCGGTGTCCAGTGCCAGCCCCGAGCCTCGACTGCCCCTCTTCGAGGCGTGCAGTCCCCCCTTCCCCCAGAAGGGCCTCCCAGGGCCCTGGACCAGGCCCCTCTGCCTCCCTCTGCTCCCCAGCCCTTGGCCATCTCCTGCCGGCCACCAGAGACTTGTGTGGCCTGCTAGATGGGAATGCGCTGAGGGCAGGGACAGGTCCGTTGGCCTCCTGGCGTCCCCCTCACACGTGGGCACTGTAGAGCCTTCTGACCGGCAGCCGGCACCGTGAGCTTAGGGAGTCCGCCCGCCCTCTGGCCCACCTCAGTAGCACACCACACGTCCCACATGCTCTGCTCCTGCGAGGGCCCCGGGACGGCTGCTCCGTGGGCTCGTACCTGGCCTTGTCCTGCTCGGCCCTGCGGAGAGCAGCCCGCAGCTCGGCGTTGGAGCTCTGCAGCACGGCCTTCTCCCAGGCCTCATGGCCCAGCGCCCGGCGGGCCTCCGCGGCCTCCCTGCGAAGGCCCTCGAGGCTCTCCTCGCTGCCCTGCAGCTCCTGGCGCAGCGCAGCCTGCGCCTCCCGGGCCTCGTCCAGCTGCGCCTGCAGCCTCCCGGCCTGGGGGAGGGGCACGAAGCTGTAGGGGCCACTGGGGGCTGCGGATCGGCCTCTGGCTCTGGTTCGGCAGCTCCCGCGCACCGCCCCCCCCCCAAGCCCTATGGGCCCGAGTGCTTGAAGGAGAGCAGACAGCCTGGCTCTGCCCCCTGGGGTGCAGGGTGCTTCTCGAGGGCTGGTCCCAGAACCAGGGAGGCGACAGCCTGGCCCTGCTGGCCCTGGCGCCGCCCCTTGCTCCCTCCCTGGACCCTGGGGATGCTGGTCGCCGGACAGCAGGGACAGCGTGGCACAGGGCTCTGCCCGCACATCTGCCCCGCCCCCTCCCAAGTCCAGCCACCTCTGCTTGACGGCCCGCCCCAAGCTGCCGCCCGCTGGCCTTCATAATGCCGTGGTGCTGCGGCCGCTGCCCGCCCTGATGTGGGCAGCAGTGCCAGTGGCCCTGGCTCCAGACCCCCGCTCCCTGGCCCTCATCTCCCTATCACGTGGGAGGCAGGGGAGGGTGGGTCTCCGGGCAACGGCGCCCTCAGAATCCTCTGGCAGCACGAGGTCGCTGGGGCCAGGCTGTCTGGCTGTTTGGGCGGTAGGTTCTCGCTGTCACGAGTGCCCCGGACAGAGTGCTCCACGGAAGCATGGGCACCCTAAACCCAAGGGGTGGGGGCAGCAGAGGCCCCAGCTGGGCAGGCCCTGGAGCCAGCGGGAGCCACGTGCCCCACGTCCACCCTGGTCCCTGCCTCGGGCTGCTTTGCACCTCTGAAAGTTGACCCGAAGGTGGGGAGAGGCTGTAGGTATGAGTCTGGTCCCCTGACCCTACCAGACGTGTTCCAGGCCCAGAATGGGACGCCCTTCTCGCTGTCCTCCCTACAGCAGGACCCCCAATGCCCTCTGGGGGCTTCTAGGCAGGGCCTGCTGACTCTGTGGTTGTGTGAAGACAGGACCTGAGCGAGAGCCAGAGCTGGGTTGGGGTGGGGTCGGGGTCCTCCTCACTGTGCCTGGGGACACAAGAGGCCTCGGCCCAGCAGCGTCACCCCCCCGACTCCTTGGAGGGAGGGAGGGTCTGGGGAAGACTGCGGACCCAGGGAGGGGGCAGCCCACCTCTCAGCACCCAGACTACGGTGGGGAGATCTCCAGGCTCGGCCGGGACCTCTGGTCTCCCACCTCCCAGGCCTGCGCCCTGGCCCTGACCCGGGCACTTGGAGAGGGCTCCATTCAGGCTCGGGTGTCCCCAAGGAGGAGGCGGAGTGGAGATGGAGGCGGCCGGCAGCGTGCCGACGGAGGGGAAGCCGCAGCAACTCTGAGCCATGTCAAGGCGCTGGTCTGCCAAGAGCAAACCCCACGTTGCTGGCTGTTTCAGCGGGACACTGTCCAGGCCCCTGGCCGGCCTGGCTCCCGTGTCCGCCCGCTGTTGTTGTTGTTCTGTTTTTGGGAAGGGCCTGAGCCCCCGCCCCCCGCTCCCCTTCCACCCCCCATATGTGGGAGCCACAGCCGTGCAGCGCGGTTTCCGCTGAGCTCAGCAAAAATCCGCCGAGAAGGTCAAGGACCAGCGAAAGGCCCTATCCATCATAAAGGGAACTGTTTTCATTTCCCAGGGCAGAGGAGATGAAAACAAGCACAACAAAGCTGGAGAAGGGCCCCCCACCCCCGCACCCCCATTCCTGCACCCCCACCCACTTCCCTCTGCCTCCTGAGAACCACCATTCTCTTCACAGGAATTTTACAGCCAAATCACTTAATGTGATTATAATAATTATTTCTTTACTAGAAATTGTATAAACAGCGTCTTTTGAAATCTCCTGCAGGGAGGTGGTTCCAGGGCCATGCACAGCCTGAGGGAAAGCAGGGGAGGGCTGGTATGGGGCTCTTGCCTCTGTGTGTGTGTGTGTGTGTGTGAGTGCACATGTGTGTGCTCAGTGTGCACGTGTTGGCAAGCAAGTGTGTGCGTGTGGCATGTGCACCGGCACGTCCGTGTGCACGCACACGCATGCCCATGTGCCCACGCACGTGCGTCATGTGTGTGCATGTAAGTGCACGTAGAGCTGTGGGTACGACTTGTCGCACATTTGTGTGTGCTTCGTAGTGCCCGTGTGCTTCCCCGTGAGTGTCGTGTCCACATAGGAGTGCGTGTGTGTAAACGCATAGTACACTGTCGCTTGTGTGCGTGTGTGTACACGTGTGTGCAGGGGTGTGCACCGTGCAGTGGGTTCACGTGTGTGTGCAGGCGCATGTGTGGGCTCCAGGCAGCGCTGAGGGAAGCCTGGACATCCCTTCAGTTTAAAGGCTGTGAAAAACGTTATGGTTTCCATGGCGACCGGGCCAGCCTGGCGCCTGGGAGGCTCTTCAGGGCCACTGCTCCCTGGCCCGGTTCTCCCGCCCCCTCGCCTCAGCCTCCCGCGCCCCCACTCCTGTGCTGGGGGCCTTTTCCTTTCTGGGGGTTCCCTCTCCTTTCTGGGGGTTCCCTCTCCTTTCTGGGGGCCCCTCCCATTTCTGGGGACCCTCTTCTTTTCCGGGGGCCCCCTCCCCTTTCCGGGGCCCCCCTCCAGGAACTTGAGCTTCTCAGGCCCGTGCTGTCCCCTCTTCTACCTCTCCAGAACAAATGCGCCCCCAGTCTCCTGGCTCCTCCCCTGCAGCCCCCAGTTTTAAAAATCTTGTTTTGCTTCCCCGTGTGGTCGCTGACCGGGCCTGACTTTGAAATCTGTTGAAAGGAGACCTTTCTCTTTGGGGGCCAAAGTAAACAGCTTGTCATGTTAAATCATGCTCTCCCTCCCTCTCCCTCCACCGCAGGGCCTGCCCCTGGGGGGCTGAGGGAGGGCCGAGGAGCCCCTCTCCTCTCTGCTGCCGCCTCAGCAGGGTCCCTGCTTGTGCTCCCTGGGGATCCGGGTCAGCGCGCTGCCTGCTGGGCAGGGCCCAGGGCCGCCTGGTCCTCCCGCTGCGCCGGGGTGCAGGCTTGCCCTCCCCCCGGCCCCAGTCCCTGGGCCCTCCAGGCCTCCCCTCTCCCAGGCCCCCAGGGCCCGTCGCATGTCCCCCAGACACACGTCCCCAGTCTCACCTGCCTGCCGGGGCCCAGCCCAGCCTGCCCTGCCCGAGACCGTCCCCCACTGTGGGACACGGGCACTTGGCTTCTGGGGCCCCTGTGGCAACCTTGAGGCCGTGGCCAGGTCCACGCACGGTTGGCCCTGGGAAACACCACAACCCCCCACACCTCTGCCTCTCTACCCCCGGGCACCCCCAGGGCAGCCTCACCCTGCCCAGTGCCCGGTTCCCCGGAGTCCGTGCGTCAGGCTGCATGCGGGCAGAGCCCGGCCAGCACCACTGAACTCGGGTTCTGCCCGGGGCTGGTAGGATGGAGGGCTCTCCAGGGGGCGGCCCGGCTGCCCCCTCCCCACCCCTCAGGTCACACCTGCTTTCCTGGCACCCTCCCCTTCTCCTGGCAACCCCTTCCCCCACCACCATTTCCCTCCTCCCGGTACCCCCGCCTCCCGGAACCATCTCCCCCACTCCTGGCACCTCCTCTTCTTCCCCTGGTACCCCCCTCCTGGCACCCCTCCCCTCTCCTCTGGCACCCCTGCCCCCTCCTGGCACCCCTTTCCCCTCCCGGTACCTCTCCTCCCTCCCCTGGCGCCCCTCCCGCCTCTTGGCACCCCCTCACTTCTCTCTCAGCGTCGCTTCTCTCTGCCGCCATCTCCCGGAGACTCTCTCTCAAAGCTGTGGCCTCTCTTTGCTGGGAGGAGATGGCATCCTCAAACTGGTCCTGCAGGGCCTTCAGCTCCGCAGCCATGGCGCTGATGGTGGCCTGGAGAGAGTGGCAAGCTGGCCATGGCATCGGAGCAGCCCAAGGCTTGAGCGGCGGGGGTGATAGCCACCGCTGTCCGGGGGCCGCACTAGGAGGGCAAGGCCCCAGGCCAGGCTTCCCATGCTGCCCGCTGCTGGTGCCAGCACTGCCGGGCTCCGAGGGGACCTGGCGACGGAAGGTGGGGGTCCCCCCGCGTGGAGGGGCTGGCCCTGTCACCCATGCTTTCCTTCGGGGTGTCCAGGCCACCAGACCAGGGCAGGGTGGCAGCAGGACCCAGCCAGGGCCTCAAGTGCCGGCCTCGTTCAAGCCTGGAGTGGTGCTGGTGGCCCACCCCGCTGAGGGGGAAAGAACAGCCACTTGGGCAAACGAGAGAGGCCCTGCCCTCAAATGACGCTGACTTTGGAACCCCTTCGGCCTGGCAGTGTGCTCGGCATTCAGGCCCAGAACTCGGGCCTGGGAGAGGCAGCCCAGCCCATGGTCCTGTGGTCTGGGGTGTCCACTGCGGTCAGTACACGGGGCAGGGGCTCACCCTTCCAAGACGAGGTGCCTCTAGTCCCCCTCTCTGGGGCCCTGCCCATCAGTGTAGGCCAGAAAGGTGGACCCCGGCTCAGAAGACATGGCGGCAATGGGGAAGGGGGGAGCTGGGTCCCAGGACAGCCACGTCCCCAAGCCCAGGCGAACGCCGGAGTCCCTCAGTCAGTCTGGCCCTTGGTTTCCTGAACTTTCAAATAGGCAGGTGGCATTCAGGGATGCCCACAATCCCTGCCAGCCTAAATGTGTGAGTGCCCACAGACGTGCCAGGAAAGGGGCCACGGGGCTCCACCTGCACCCTCCTGGATGGAGGCCACCCCTGCAGAGACCACGCATCCACGCTCAGGCAGCCCAGGCGTTCATCTGGGTCTGAGCTTGGCCCGAATCTGCTCCCCTGGACCCTCCTCTCCAGCACTGCCTGGTGGGCACTAGGAGGAGTTGGGGGTCCCCTGGGCCCCAGGCTAGGAAGCGGTGCCCGACGCTTTCCTTGTCCTTGTCTGTGGACAAGGACACCACCTGCTTCCCCGGAACCCGAGGTCAGCCCAGCTTCCCGGCCAGGACCCTTCCCCTCGCCCCTGCGCGGGCCCCACGGTGGTCGAGGGCCCCAGGAGGGTGGGGGATGGAGCTGGCTTCGTGTCCCGGGGGCACAGGTGCCTGGGTTCTGCCCGAGGACCCTCTGAGGTCTGGCCTCCTGCTCGTGGTGAAGGAACCTCACTGGCGCCTCCTCCCCCCGCCCCTGCCGTTGCTCCGCACTGACAGGTATCAGCCAGCACGGCTGTGGGGGCCCGGCTAGGGAGCCCCCGAGGCGGCTGTGGGTGCTGCCAGGGGCTTTTCTCGTGTCGCCCCACAGCTTTCCTCAGTGGGCCTTTCTCCTCCCCTTCCGTCCTCAGTGGGTCTTAATTCCCACTTTCCTTGCCAAGGGGCCAAAACGACCCTTAATGAGCTGGCTGAAGTGCCCCGCTGGCTGGCGGGCCGTCCCCAGTCCAGGAGGGACTCAGCCCGCGGGAGGGAAGGAAGGCTCCTGACAGGCCCCTCTGAGTTGGGGGGTCGGCTCCTGGGGTCCTGGGGAAGGGTTCCTGGTTCCCTGACAATGAGTGGCACGGAGGGGGCTAGCTCGGTGGGGATGGGAGGAAGGAGGGCACCACCCCATGGGCCCCCCACTCCTCCCAGCTGTGCCCACGGAAGCGCCGGCCAGCCTGCGACAGAGCAGGGTGGGGGCTCCAGGGAGAGGGGCTCTCGGACAAGACTTTCCTGGGTGCCAGGAGCCCCTCCAGGTGGCGGTGCTCAGAGGGACCCTGTCGGGCGGTGGTGGGGAGGGGGTGGAAGGCGGCCAGCCCGTAACTGCAGCCCCCTTCCTGCTGACAGTGACCCTGGGACAGGACCGCCTGTCCCTGCCTCCCCGAGGCCCTGCGGGCTCTGCGTCCGGCGCCCACCAGGCGGCCTTCTCAGTGCCCGCTGCTGCTCGAGCAGGTGCAGTCAGCGACAGCGGCTCCTGCTCGAGACGGCAGTTCCGGGCCAGGCGCCGAGGCCCGTGTTCCTTCCATGTGCGCATTCCCTGACTCGCCGAGGCATTCACTCAGCCCCGGTGGAACTCTCGCCCTGCGACCTTGGGGCTGGGACACACCAGGGACAATGGTGAAAAATGGTCTCTTGGATTAAAAACGAAGGTGACGGGAGCTGGAAGGACACAGGCAGGAGGCAGAAGGGACGAGGTGCTGGCCTGGCCTTGCCCTGGACCATGCTGGCTCCTTGCGTTCTGGGGGGGTGTGAGAAGCACCCCGTGTGCCTCCGGGCTGCTCCCTGCTGGCCTCTGCTCAGTGCCAGCCCCCTGGCTGTGGTCCTGACTCCGCTGCAGACGGCCCCGCCCTGAGCTCCCCGTGTGGGCCTAGCTCTGGCCGCCTCTGCCTGTGGGGGGTGGGGGGCTCATCCCCACCTCGCCCACACTGGTGGGACTGCACTGCATTTCATAAACAGGCTGAGGTCCCCCACCAGAGACAGCAGCAAGGGGCCCAGCCCCGCCCACGGGGCGGGGACACAGGTCCCCCAGGGTCGCCGCCCCCGCTCCGAGTCCCAGTTGCTGCTCTCTGCCTTGTTCCCCGGACACGGGCTCCTGATGGAGTCTGGAACCCCAGGTGACCCCAGCTGGCTGCCCGAGGCAGCCTCAGTGTACCTGTGGGCAGCTGCCTACAGGGGTCTCTCCTGTCCCTCGTCCCTCAGGGATGCCTTTCTCCTAGCTCGGCTGGGGACCCTCTGCGGTGTCCTTTTCAGTGAGGGGCTGCCTCAGGCACAATGGTGGCCTTTCTGGACTTGGTTTCTCCTTCGGCCGCACCTCTCTAATGAGCCGGCCCCGAGAGGCCTCACGCACGTGTCCTGCAGTTCCATTCTGCCAAGTGCATCTCAAGTGCACAGACAGGCGAGGCTGGGTGTCCATGGGGCTGGCAGGGGCACAGGGCTGGCTCCTGCCCTCCTCTGCTACGGCCTCGCCAGGCCCTCCTCTCTGGCCCCTTTCTGGCCGGGCCTGCTGCTGGGGCGTGGGGACTGGCTCTTGAAGCCCCCACCCGCAGCCAGTTTTGGTTCACCGGGCCGTTCCTTCCCGTTAAGGCCGTGTCCCCTCCCAGCAGGAGCCCTGGACATTCTCTGCAGGAAATTGAGACTCAGGGGGGCCAGGATAGAGGGGGCTGTGTCCCTGGGACCAGGAAGGAAGGGGTGCATCTGAGGGTCTGCCTGAGCCTGCTGGGCAATGCAGTGGCCAGGCTGGGTCCCCAGTGTCTGGCTTGGGCACACAGGGCTCACCTCGGCTTGCTCTTGCTGGCTCCGGGCCTCCTGCCGCACCTGTCCCAGCTCCTGCATGGCTCTGAAGAGCTCTTCCTTCATTTGTCTCTTCTCCGTTTCTTTCCGTGACAGGGCCTGGCATGATTGGGGGGGGCATGCTTGTGAGGGTCAGGGGGCCTCCCTAAGGAGGAGCGGTAGCAGAACACTGGGCACTAAAGCCTCCGCCGGCGTGTGTTGTGTTCTTGATTCCACATCCCTGCTCAGGGAGGGGCATCCCTCCAGAGGCAGTCCTTGTCCCCAGCTGGGTCAGTGGGGCCTTTTTACTCTGTCCGACAGGGTCCAGCTCCCATGTTTGTGCTCAGTCAGTTCTCTGTACACTGGCTGGCTGATCAGGTGGGTGGATGGTCAGACACAGAGTCGGATGGTGGATATGGATGGGCAGGCCGAGTGTGTGGATAGAGGGATGGATGTTTAAGTGAATGGATGGACAGATGGTCAAGTGAGTGGCTGGATAGATGGATGGTCATATGAATGCATGGAGGGATGGTCAAGGGCATGGATCGTCGATACATGTTTAAGGAAATTGATGGATAGATGTATGGTTAGGTGTGTGAATGAAAAATCGGGTATGTGGACAGATGGCCATGTGTGTGGGAGGAGAGCTAAGTGTATAGACAGAAGGATATATATTCAAATAAATGGATGGATGATGACAAATGAATGGAGGGACAGTCAAGTGCGTGGATGGATGGATGGACGGATGGGTGGGTGGATAGATTGATGGATGGGTGGATGGATGGGTGGACGGATGGGTGGGTGGATGGATGGATGGGTGGATTGATGGATGGATGGATGGATTGGTGGGAGGATGAATGGATGGGTGGATGGATTGGTGGGTGAATGGATAGATGGTGGATGGATGGATAGATGGATGGATAGATGGATGGACTGATAGATGGATGGGTGGATAAGTAGGTGGGTGGATGTCTGTCCACTGGACCTGCTGTGGAAGACGGAAGCTGCAATAGTAGTGATCTGGAAAGGTCAGCCTTCCTTCTGGTCAGAGAAGGCATAGTGCGGCGGGCCTGAGGGTTCCCCACTGCCTCACAGTTCCCCATCACCTCTTGCATCTCGTGTTCCAGTTGGAGGAGACTCTCATCCCGCTCATGCTTTAGGCTCTGCATTTCCTCCTTTAGAGCCTCCCTCTTGGCTGCATTCTGTGCTACCAGCTGCTTCTCCTGTTCTAATCGGCGAGCTGAGATTTCCTTCTCCTCTGTCAGCGACAGACGCAGAGACTCCTGGGCAAACGCAAAGAGACAGGCTGTGAAGACTGCATAGGTCACGACGTGAGAAGGCAGCAGGTACCTGTGGTCCCGAGTGAGACCTGGTCCGTGGGACGTCAGGGTAGGACAGGACCCCAGGAATCGCCTGCTGCAGTCAGCTAAACACCCCTTGTCTCACACAGTGACAGTGAAGCCGGAGCTGGGTCTCGCCACCTGCCGTCCCTACACGATGGCCCAGAAACCTCTCCCGAGCCTCCAGGTCCATTAGACGTGTAATGTGCCAACAGGGCCTCGCAGGGGCCTGCGACCAGTGGACAGCTCGGATGGAGGATGGAGTGCCCTCCGGCTGCCGGCCCTCAGACTGCAGCCGGGTCGGCCACCCCAAGGTCTGGCCTCCTCTGTGGGGGGGAGAGCCGCCTTGCTCACGTGCTCCAGGCCCTGGACCGCCCGCGTGGACTAGGAGTCCCCCTCTGGGCCCGGCCACGGTACGGCTGGGGCCCCTCTGCCTGCTGCCCTGTCTCCCAGGCTCCCTCCCCCATGCGTCTGCTGCTTTTTGGGACATGGCAGACTCCCAGGAAGTGACCAGGCAGCTGGTGGCCCCACGGAAGCAGACCTTGTCCCTCTGGAGCCGAGCCAGGTCCTCGTGGTGAGCCCGCGCCTGTCTCTCCAGGGCCTGCCGCAGGTCGCGCTCCTGCTCCACCACTTGGCGCTGAAGCTGCCGCACGTCCTCCTGCAGCTCTGTCTCCCGGGCTGCCCATGCGATTCTAAGTTGCTGGATCTCCACTGTGAAGTGACAGATGCATCACGGACCAGCCCACAGCATGGAAACCCCTCGTGGCCCTCACGGACTCCCTGCGGAGTGCGGCCCCATGGAGTGACAGCCACCTGCCCTGAGGAGGCTGCCAGAGCCGGCGGGGACAATGCACTCCGTGCCCCACTGCAGCGTGTGTGTCCTAAATTCTCGCCTTGTATAGGCTCTGGCCAGGCCCATGCAAGGCAGGGGGGCTCAGCAGGGAGCACGGAGGCTGGGCGGGGAGCACCTGAACTGGGTGGGGAGCATGGGGGCCAGGTGGAGAGCGCTAGGCTGGACAGGGAGCACGGGGGCTGGGGGAGGAGCCACCGTGTGACCCTGTGGCCGCAGCTCAGGTCTGCGCCTGGGCCCGGCACTGAAAGCTGGCAGGGTGGTGCCCGTCCCTCCTAGACAGCAGCGGCATGACCCGTTCAGCCACGTGAGCTCCAGGCCTGTGTTCATGCCCCTTCAGGGCACTGGGGTGTGTGAGCAGCACATCTGGGGACTGGGCTCCACTGAGGGGAGAGAGGGGCAGAGAGCCGGCTGAGACGCACCTCTCTGGGCCTGCCGAGCGAGCCGCAGGCTCTGGCCCTCTTCCTCTAGCTGCTCCCGCCGAGCCTGGAGCTGCCTCACCAGCTGCTGGGTCTCAAAGAGGCTGTTCTGCGCGGAGTGACTCTGAGCCCTGCAGAGAGTCACGAGACAGCGGGAAGGTCACCTGGGCGGTCCTGCGGGGAGGGACGGGGCGGGGCCCGTTCCCTCCATAGCGGAGCGGTGCCGGCAAGGCCGGGCTCCTCAGCCACCAGAGAAACAGGACGAATGTCTCATTCTTTTTTTTTTTTTTTAACTCTTTTTGTTTTTAAGTAGGCCCCACGCTGAATGTGGGCTTGAACTCATGACTCAGATCAAGAGTAGTGCGATGTACCAACTAAGCCATCCGGGCGTGCCCCATCATGCATTTTAAATCTCTGAAACCAAATTAGGCCCTGCACAGAATAATCTTTCAGGCGGATTAAAAAACTAAATGAAAACAAAACACAAAAACAGATAAATAACTCAGAACTATAAAAACCATAGAAACAACAGAGAAAGGTATTTTATAAACTTCGTAAGCAAAACACAAAAGCCAGAATTCAAAAATAAAGAAGCCAGCAGATCTGAATACACTTAAAGGGGTTAGGGGCTTATGCAGAAAAGATTTCACAAACCAACTTAAAAGACAAGGGACAAAGAGTTCATATCCATCCTATGCAAAGAGCTCCTACCAAGCAATGACAGAAAGTCAGCTGATCCTACAGAAAAATGAGAAAAATGACTGTTATTCACAAAGAAAACACAAAAGGGGAATGAACGTATAAGCTTGCTCAACCTTACTCGTACTTGAGATTCAAATCCCACCCACACGGTGTTACCGACCAGGCATCAGATTGGCAAAACTCTAAATAATGCTCATACTCAGTGTTGGCAAGGGTGTGAGGACCATTTTCTTGGTGGAGGGGAGGCTGGGAAATTTCGAATTTAAAGTGCGCCTATCTTTGAGCCAGCGAGTCCACTCCCAAGTGTCGGTTCTTTACAAATACACCCGCACCAGCTCCGCCCGCACAGGGATGCTCACTGCAGCCTTCTAAGGCTGAAATTACCTGCAACTCAGAGCAGCGTTCGTTCCTGGGGAGGGGGGGGCGAGGTGGCCTGAAGGAGTTGTCAGAGGACAACCGGTCAGCCGTCGGTCGCCAACCAGCCAGCGAGCACGCTGCAGTCGTGACCGCACTCGGTCTCTCGCGGGGGATGCGCCGTGAAGAAACCCGCCACCCAAATAGCACACGTGCACCCCCCACGAACACTCAAACGCAAATACTCATTGAACGCACAGCCGGCAGACACGTAACCCCACACAGGTCGATGGGTCGGGGAGGGCCGCGGGCCACGGGGGACCCTGCCCACCCTGCCTCAGTCTCCCTGTGTGTGTCGCTGCCACCTTCGTGGGGGGTTAGGCGTGCCGACGCCATCCGGGGCTCGCTCTTGCCTGCGGAGCCCAGAAACTTCACTGCTCTGATATCCCGGTGCCCCCTCCGGTCCCCATCCTAGTAAGCACCCCACGTTCCCTGCTCCCCGCTTCCGTGTGAGCACCCCTGCTGCCTGAGATGCTCTTTGCAACACCTTGAACCCACCTCCTCCCAGACAGCAGCCTGGTCCCCTCTGGGAGAAGTGGTCTCTGCTGCTCAGACACCAGAAGTCTCTTCCGCCCCGAAGGCTGGGAACCTAAGGGTATGGTATGTCTAGCCTCTCCTTCCGCTGGAGCTCAAGAGCACCTCAGCCTCCTGGAGCAGAGGCTCGGTGAGCGGCCCGGCGTGAGCGGCAAGGTGCCGCCAAGACGCAGGCAGGCCCTCCCTCCGCCTCTCGGGGTGATGAGCGAGCCATCGCCCCCTCAACTGAGAACGGGTCCCTGGCACTGCAGCCTCGTTGCGGCCTGGGTGTGGGGGCCGGAGGACTCGAAACCCGGGGTCCTCTGCCGTCGGCCCACCACGGGAGAAGCAAAGAGCTGAAGCAAGACTTCTTGCTCCCGGAGGTCGTCGACATTACCTGGGGGCCGTGACACTGCAGTGCTCAGCCCCTCCGGCCCCGTGGAGCCAGCCCGATAAACACACGCGTGGGTGCCAGGCACCCCGTGCCGGCGTATGAGACTTAGGACAAGCTCCCAGCAGCCTTGTCACCGGGAGCTCAGACCGGTCACTGTGAAGTGTGTTTAATGAGCAGGTGACTGTCTGGGGCCACGGGGCTGCCCACGTGCAGAGGCCCCAGGCCCAGTGGTCAGGGCCGAGCTGCGGGGGGGATCCCGGGCTGCCCAGGCCTCTGCCCGGCCTCTGTCCCTGATCCGGGCAGCAAACACTGGCAGGTGAGAGGGGCCTGTTCGTCTGGGCAGCCGCGGGGCCCGGGCAGGGGCACCAGGCCGGCACGCCGACCCGGAGCAGGCCTCGCTTAGCTTTTCCAGTCCTATTTCTGCGCGAGCTCTCATTCGCGAAGGAGGTTTGTCTGTGAGGACGCTCAGGAGCTGAGACCGGTGACCCCGAGGTCCTGGAGTCCCAGGCGGAGACCTTTTCTACAAAAACACTTAGATGGTCCCGAGACAGCCCACACGTTTGCTGACAGAAGGCACCAGCTTTCGGCTTTGGGCGGAGGCCATGGGCCCAGCTCAGTTCACCAGGCGCCGGCCTGCAGGGCACCCCGTTCTCACCTGCAAGGGGTCCCTGCCAGCCTTCGAAGCTCACTCCGCCCCTGCCCTCAGCCTCCTGGTTCCCTGGGGCCGACACCTGCCTGGCCTCGGGGATGGCACGCGAGCCCAGCCTGCCCATCTGAGCCTTACGACTCCCAGGGCCCCCGGTACCTGAGGTCCGCTGCCTCCCCAGCTGTGAGCTGGACCTGTCGCTCCAGGGCCTCCTCTCGGGCCAGCAGCTGGGCCCGCTCCTCAGACAGAGTCTCTTTTTCTTTCAAGATCTTCCTCAGCATGTCTCTCTGAGCCTCCTGGTCCTGCAGGCTCTGGGCCAGCTGCTCCTCCAGGGCCTGCTTCTTGCCTGTGACCTAGAGGAGGGGGACGGGACAGTCCGGCAGAGAGTGGGAGGGTGAGGAGGGGCCTCTTAAGGGAAAAGAAGCAATTTTGTGCAGAATGGCATGGAGGAGAGGGCGGGGAGGAGCGTGAACACAGGACAGATTGGACTCAGAAGTCCATGTGTGTGTGCTCACAGCAGAGGGGTCCCCGCTCCTGGAGCCATGACGGAGGGGTCCTTGAGCCGAGCTCTCCCAGGGAGGAGGCGGCTGCTGGTCTGAATGGCAACCTGGTCGGCCCACAAGGGTCCAGGGGGCAGGAAACATCACAGCGATGGCAGCAGAAGGTGGTGGAAGACCAGGTTGCTGCAGACCAACACTTCCGTCAAGAACATCACAAGAATCTTGACAGAATACGACACAGGAATCTGCACGAAGCCTCAGACAGCTGCCGAGGCGGCTGGGACCTCAGAGGAGGGGAAACCGCGGAACGGGCCCGCCACCCGCTATCTCTTCTCTCTTCAGAATGTGCTGATTTAAAAGTTTTGGCTGAGAAGTTGAGAAGCCAAGGAGAGCTTCTGACAGTGCTCTGGCCTTAGGGGAGCAAGAACTGCAGCCCAGAGCCATCCTGGCAGGGGGGCCTGAACAAACACCGCAGCTTTGAGTCGTGCTCACCGCAGCACTTCACCCTGGCAGTGGTGGTGAATTGGGAACAGACCACCTCTCATAAAATCTGAAGCTTGGGTTTGAATCCCTTCATCCAGGTACAACGGTGATCGTTTACCCTCACTGCTTGCCAGAACCAAAGTAAGAATAGTATCATCGAGATCCTCAAGTTATTTGTATAGTGTTTTACCTACGATATTTAGCATTTAATCAACACCACCAGGCATATCGAGAGATAAGATCATATGGCAAAAAAAAAAAAACAAGACCAAAAACGAAAACCACGTGTAAGAACATAAAATAAACCCGGATGTCTCCCCACCCCCTTGGGTATCTAGATATTTGGAGTTATCAGACACAGAGTTTAAAATAGCTGTGATTAAATGTTCAAGACGATAGATGGCAAGATGCCAAATTTCACGACAGAACTAGAAACTAAATATAAACAATATAATTTTAAAATACAATAATCAAAATCAGTAAATATATGAGTTCAATGCCAGCTTAGACAGAAGAGAGAACTAATAGTCTGGAAGAGAGACAAAAGAATGTGTTAAGATTGAATCATGAAGAGAAAAAAAGAGGAAGAACACAGAATAGAATGTATTAGGCAAATAGAACAAGGTAAGAAGGTCCAACATATGTACAATTAGAGTCACAGTAGGAGTGGAGAGAGAATATAAGAACAGACACTGCACAAGATTTTCCCAAATCTAATAAAATACATCGAGCCCCAGATTCGAAATGACCCAAAATCCTGCACTAGGGTGAAGACCAAAACAAAAAGTCACATAGAATATACCAAAGTTTCTAAATACCAAAGATAAAGAAATATATCTTTTAAAATCAGGGGAAAACACACATTGCCTTAAAATGGGTAACAATAAGACTGACATTTGACTTCCAGACAGCAACCATGAAAGTCAGAAGATGGTGGGATGAATTCATCGAAATGCTGAAGGATATGATGGCTATCCTAGTATTCCACAGCCAGTAAAACTATTCTTCAAACATAAAGACCAGGACTTTCTGCTTCTGATAGTGGCGAGGGAGGTTGTTGAAGACCAACCCTCTCACCTGGAACACCTAGAAAATCTATACGACGTATCTCCAACATAACTGAATGAGGGCCTAAGAGATGCCAAGTGGCCAAGACCCAAGGAGACGTGGATCTGACTGGACCCGACACCCGTCACATACTTTCCTTGAGGTATCCGCCAGCTCCTGAGCAGTGCAAGGCCCAGAGCCTTAGCAGCAATGGATAAAGCCTTGGCTAAAAGGCCGGGAACTTGGCTTATGGTTTCAGTGAGCTTACAAGACTAGGGAGACCTAACCTGGTGCTCAAAGCTACCAAAGCAGCTGGGGCTTGAGAGGCAAAAACATCAGAGAGGAGGGGATACTCAGATTCCATATTGTTTTTTTTTTATTGTATTGCCTTTTTTTTTAATAACTCCCAAGAAGTACAGGGTCAAGGGACCATGAACGTGAAGAGAAATGGCAGCTGAGGGTCTGAGAAGTCAGGTAGAACTTCGGGCAGTATAACAGAATTGAGAAAACAAAATCTGCAGTTAGGGCTCACCAAAAGATGGAGGCCCTGGTCAACACCCAACACTTGTAGTCAGGAGCACGGGAGAGCCATGTCATACCCCGGGCTGCACCAGAAACAGATTGGTCCTCACAGAAGACTGAACCCAGTTACAAATAAGCTTGATCCAGGACTGGGTAAAACGGATTTGATTTTCCAAAATCAAAAGCAAATTCCATCTGGAGAAAGTTGATATCATTTAGAGCCTCAAATTGTCTCAACAAAAAAACATAAAGTCTTATTCAATAAAAACTATTATGCATATCAGGAGGCAAGACCAAATGACTGAAAATCAAAAGATGAAAGACAATAGAGAGTCATTAGGGGATCCAGTTGGAGTTATCAGAGAAAAGACTTGAAAAAGATTATACTTAATATACCTATGAAGATAAAGATTTTTGCCAGAAAACTGAAGTGTGTATGTGTGTCTGTATGTGTATAGTTAAAGTGACTGTTTAATGCAAAAATATTAATAATATGATTATGGGATTGTCTATTTCAACCTTTAGTCCTGTTCATTTTTGCCTCATGTTTTGAACTCCTGTCATTAGGTGTATACACATTTAGTATTTCATGTCTTCATGATGCCTTGACTTTTCACTGTTATAAAACATTCCCTCTTATCTCCTATTTTTCTAGATACCTAGTTTTTGTGAACCCTACAATAGCAGGGTTTATAAAAGCACATGTAGAAACAAAATACATAGCATCAACAGCACAAAGGATGAGAGGGATAAATGTAATACATTGCTGGGAGGGTCTTAATTTGTTTTTGAAGTAGTAAAATATTATTTGAGTATGAACAATGGATATCATAATTTTAGAGTAATTACTAAAATAATAAGGAAAAGAAGTATAGCTTAGAAATATCAACAGAGAACATAAAATGGAATACTACATAAATACACAACTAACTCAAAAAAGGCCAGAAGGGAGGAATCTAAAGTGTTTTTTTAACGAGATAAATAAAAAACAGATACCAAGATGCTTCAGTCAAACAGATCCATGGCTACACTAAATGTAAATGGTACAAACACTCCAACTAACTGGTAGAGACTGTCAGAGTAAAAATAAAAGCAAGCCCCAACAGTATGCTTCTTACAAGAACACACCTTAAATATACAGACACAGACAAATTGAAACTAAACATATGGAAGGATATGTAATGAACACACTTAGCATGACGAAGCCAGTGTGGCTGAATCAATATCACAAAAAGTAGGTATCTAGAAAAAGAGGAGAAAAGATGAAATGTTTTATAACAATGAAAAGTCAAGGCATCATGAAGACATGAAATACTAAATGTGTATACACCTAGTGATAGGAGTTCAAAACATGAGGCAAAAATGAACAGGACTAAAGGCTGAAACAGATAATCCCACGATCATAGATGGAGATTTTAACGCCCATCCTGCACTAATTATTAAAACAAGGGGACAAAAAAAACCAGCCAAGTAAAACAAATATATGAAACAAGTAAGACAAACGAATAACCCAAAACGGTGAGGACATGGAAGATTTAAACAATACTCAATCTAACTGGTACTCACAGACTCCGCATCCAGCAGTGGCATGGTGCATACCCTTCTCACACGGGCATGGGAAGCTCAGCAAGACGTGCGGGGCCAGAAAACATGCCTCAGTACCTTCCATCCATTCAGATAACATGGAGTATGTTTTCTGACCGCAATGCAATTATATTAGAAATTGGTAACAAGTAGGTATTTCCAAACACAGGAAAATCCCCGTGTTAGGGAGCTCGGCAATGCACGTACATCAATAAGTCACAGGCCAAGAGAGAAATCACACGGGGAATGAGAAGATAGCTTGAGCTGCATGGTAATGAAGGTACAGACAGCAGAGGAGCGAACAGCCACACAAGTAAACGGACTTGCGTGGCCCCACGTGTGTTTCAGAACTTGAATTCCTCATCAAAAATTTTCTCACAAGGGAAACGCCAGGCTGAAATGACTTCACTAGTGAATTCGACTCACATGTAGGGAAGAAACAACACCAGTGTCAAAACATGTTCAAGAGAGAAATAAATTTCCCAACTTTTATGAGGCCCTGCTGGCGAATCTGACAAAAACACTATAAGAAAAGAAAATCACAGACCAATAGTTCTTGTGAATATCAAAGCAAAGGTCCTTTACAAAATATTATTAAGCTGAATACAAAAAATTTTTAAATAGGCTATTAACTTATGACCGAGTAGGCTTTATCTCGGGTGTGCGAGGTTGGCGAGACATTAAAAAAATTAGCCCCTATAATTAACCACATTAACAGAATGACGAGAACAATGATATGATCATTTTATAAAGTAAAAGCAGTTGAAAGAATTCAAAACTCAGGGTGCCTGGGTGGCTCAGTGAGTTGGGCACTGACTTCGGGTCAGGTCATGATCTTGAGGTTTGTGGGTTCGAGCCCCATGTCGGGCTCTGTCCAGCTCAGAGCCTGGAGTCTGCTTTGAATTCTCTGTCTCTCTTCTCTCTCTCTCTCTCAAAAATGAAGAAACATTAACAAAAAAAAGTTAAAAAAACAGAATTCAAACTCATCTATAATTAAAAAAAAAAAAACCCCGACACTGTCGGCAACTAGAAATGAAAGGGAGCGCCCTCGGTGTAATGAGGGGGTCCGTGAAAAGCCTACAGGGAACAGGGTCCGTGACGGTGAAGGACAGAATTCCTTCCCGTGACTGGGACTCGTGGAAACACGGCCTCTCTCACCCTTCTTTTCGACTTTGTTCCGCGGCTCTTTAGTCAGTGCTTCGAGAGAAAAAGAAATAAGAGTCACCAAGATCAGAAAGAAAGTTAAAACTATTCTTTTTTTGGCTATTCACAAATGCCACGATGACGAGCATGTAAAAGCCTGGCACTCACAAGTGAATTCGTCAAGGTCACATGACTCAGAGTTCCTAGATGAGACTGTCTCCTATATACTAGCAATGAACACTAGGAAAATAAAATTTAAACTATAAGGCAATTCACAATATCCAACTCAAGAATGAATGTAATCAAATGTGTGCAAAACCCCTACACTGAGCACAAAACACAGCTGAGAGAATTAAGCAAAGAAAGAAACAGAGATACCACATTTTCGTGGATGGACACCTCAATGTCAAGAAGGTGTCCGGTCTTCTAAAACTGACCTGGAAAGTCAACACAATCCCAGTCAAGGACCTAGGCGGGTTTTGGGAGGGGGACAAAAATGCACAAGCTGATTCTGAAAGGTATATGGATATGTAAAAAAAAATTAGAACAGTCAAAATCATTTTGAAAAAGAAGATTAGAGGAGGCACACTACTTAATTTCAAGACTTCCTAAAAAGCTACAGTAACCAAGACAGTGTGGTTTCGGTGAAAGAACGAACAGATTGATTTGCACGGATCAACGCTCTGCTCTGTGCACGTATACACATATATATACGATAGGGTTACTTTCAGCAAGTCGCTCAGGCAATTCAAGGGAGAAAGGACATCCTGGTGCTGACCAGTTGGATATCAGTCTGAAAAATCAGACTTCAGTGCCTACTGTACACGACATACCTGCGGTCCTCACGCTTTCATGTGCATCAGAATCACCCGGAGCGTTCCTGAAAATCCAGATTTCTGTCACCCATTCTGGAGTTTCTGATTCAGTCAGAGGTTTTTTTTGTTTTAATTTCTTTAACGTTTATTTTTGAGAGAGAGACAGAGTGTGAGCAAGGAGAGGGCAGAGAGAAAAGGAAACAAAGAATCTGAAGCAGGTTGCAGGCTCTGAGCTGTCAGCACAGAGCCCGACATGGGGCTTGAATTCACCAACTGTGAGACCATGACCTGAGCCGAAGCTGGATGCTTAACCAACTGAGCCCCCCGAGTGCCCCTGATTCCGTCGGTTCTGAGCAGGGCATTTGAAGAATCTGCCTTTCTATCTTGTTCCCAGGCGCTGCTGCCGCTGGTCTAGGGAACACACTTTGGGAGCCCCTGCCATACAGAAAAATCAGCGTGAAGTGATCACAGACCCCCGTGGAAGAGCGAGGTGAGAACACAGGAGGGTCTTCTCTTGTCCGAGGGCCACACGGAAAAGTCTCAGACAGTACCTAGAAAACGCCAGCCATCCACTCTTTTAAACTTGGCAAATTGGGTTTTGCCGAAGTTAAAATTTTCTGTCCATCAAAAACAACATTAAGAAAATGCATAGGTGAGTCACCACATTAAGTTAACTCTTCCAAGTACGTCCATTTGACAGACTACTCGTGTTCAAGATACATGAAGAATTCCTATACGTCCGTAGCCAAAACACAAAAACCCAATAAAAAACGGGCAAAAGACTTGAACAGACACTTGGCGAAATTGGGTATACGAAATTCCAAGAAGCACAGGAAACAATGCTCGATGTCATCTGCTCTCCAGGAAATGTGAGTCAAAACCACGACGGCACGTAACCTCACACACGGAAGAGCTAAAAGGCAAAACTGGATGATGACAAACGCCGACAAGGCTGAGGCGCAGCCGGAACCTCCCCCGCCCCCCCCGCACTGCTGACGGTGGACTAAAGTAACGCGATCGATTTGGAAAGTGCTCGGCGGTTTCTTAGTAAGCTCGACACACACCGAGCACACGACAATTTCACCCCCCAGTATGTCCGTGCCTTGGGCACCAGTGTTCACAGCGGTCTTGCTCACTACAGCCGCTGACCGGAAACAACCCGAATGCCCAGCAGCGAGCAAAGGGGGACGCGAACCTGGCTTATTTGTACACGGAGCGTTACTGGGCTGTCGACGGCCCCCGCACCCCGGTTCCTGATACACCCAACAACACGACGACTCGCAAAGACATCCTGCCGAGAGAGAAGGTGGACACAAGACGGTCCGTTGTGCCACAGGCCAGGCCGGCGCGGGGGCGAGCACGGCAGAGCAGAGGCTGCCTGGGCGGTGCTGACCCCAGGGCCCTGGGGGGACCGTCCACACCTCCCGGTGCGTCACGACTCGCTGAACCGCACACTGGCTCCCTGAGCACAGACCTCACTTTAGTGAAAGAAGGGGGAATGGGCGACTGGAAGAGATGGGACAGAGCCTGAGACACTGACGGAGGCTGAGCCCAGTCCCAGAGGAGACGGGGGACACGCGGTCTGAACGCCACCGCCGGGGGCGCAAGGCTGCGGGCACGGGATTCCATGAGGGGCCCCACACTGGGACTGAAGGGACACAACCCCGCCCCAGTGCTGCTCCCCAGAGCCCGTGCTGGGCCAGAGCCTGGCGTCCACGGAAGGTGCGAGAACACAGGCGACAGTGAACGAGCCCATGGCAAGAGGGGGCGTGGTCCGGGAGGAGAAAACGAGACAAAGTGGGTAACCATGACCCCCAAGCGTGTGGAAATCAGGGGTCAGGGACAGTCCCCGTGTAAGCACCCTCTGCATCCCCTCCACCCCACTGTGTCCACCCTCTACCACCCCCGTTCTGCCGCCGCTGCCACCACCTCCTGGAAGCCCGCTTCGATGCCAGCTTTGAGTCTAGCCACGTCGGTCAGCTTTGCAGCCGGAAGTCCCCGGTGCCCTGAGCCAGCTGGACCGAAGGTGCCGTGTGACCCTCCACACCCCAGAGGGGCAGGGACAGCCGTGCGGGGTGGGAGCCGGAGCCCCCGATGCCTCACCTGCTCCAACTGCCCTCGCAGGTGCTCCTCCAGGCGCCTGGAGGCCCCCAGCTGCTGCTCCGCCCTCACCAGACGCTCCAGGTCGGCCCGCTCCTGCTCCAGAGGCCTCTGCTGCTGCCACAGCTGGTCCTGCACCTGCTCGAGCGGCCGCCAGTGGGGACAGGGAGGAGTCCATGTCCAGGCCCGAGCGCCCCGAGCCCCCTCAGTCCCGCGGGCCTGGCCGTCTCCCCCGCGCTTCTGGGCCGCTCCCCCAACACCCGCTCTCTGCGCGGGAATGGAGGAGGAGGAGGAGACGTGGGGTCGCGAGGGGGGCCCGGGCCCCGAGAGCGGCACCGGGAGCAGCAGCACGGCCACCCTGGGCCCTCGCCTCACCTGCAGGACGTGGCGGCCCAGGGAGCCCTTGTCCGGAGTCAGCGCCTCCGTCAGGGCGGCCATCTTGGCCAAGGAGTCCCCCTGCTCCTGCCCCTCTGATGTCAGCCGGCTCACCCCCAGCTCCAGGTCCCTGCTGTGGGACTCGGCCTAGGGCGGGGAGGGCGGGTGGCAGTCACAGGGATGGGGGCCTCGGGAGGAGAATTTTGGAGGCCCGGGCAGACCCTCCCCCGCTCCCCGGGCAGAGCCCTCGGTGCCGGGTGGGGAGCGAGCCCCGCCTCCTGCAGGTGTGCAAGCTGTGGCTCTGGGCCGGACAGGGTGGGGAGGCCTCTGAGGCAGACGGTGGCCCCCTGGGTTAGTCAGGCTGCAGCCAGGAGAGGTGACGGGGTGGCCAAGGGAGTCAGCATAGAGAAGCAGGCGTGGCTAGTGGTCCGCGGGGGGTGGGGGGGGAGGTTGGGTGGGCCGGTGCCCGCCGCCCGGGGGCCCAGGAGGCCGCAGGTGGCTTTGGGGACTCTGGGGACGGACTGAGGGCTCAGGAGAGGGAGGAGACAAGTGACTGTGGTGGTGGGCCGGAGCAGACGGTGGCAGGGGGCCGGGCATGGACGTGTACCTGGGCCAGGGCTCTGAGCAGAGCCTCAATCTCCCTCTCCAAAACGTCCTGTAGCAATCGGGATGAATTCAGCGCCTCCTGGGCCAACACCACCTCAAAGCTGAGGCTCCCAAACCTCCTCCTCCAACTGCTCCAGGAGCCTCTGACTGAGGTCCAGAAATCACACTGTGACATCACCTCAGGGCAGAATGAGTGTCACAATGGGCTGCCACAGGGGGCCCCTGCAGGGCCGGGAGGCTCTGAGTCCTTCTTCAGGGCTGGAGGGGGGTGCGGGGGTGTTCCTGGTCCATACCCTGACCCCTGGGTGAGGAGTGGGTGTGTGTGTGTGTGTGTGTACGCACGCACGGCTAGTGGCACCCACCTCTGCCGGGCCCAGGGTGGTAGACCTGCCCCCGGGGTGGGGGTGGGGGTGGGGGTGGGGAGGAGGTCTGGGGCTGGAGGTTGGAGCAGGTCTGTGGGTGTGGGGTGACGGCCCGGCATGGGGGGAATTTGGAGACCACTGCGTCCCTGCGGTCCCCGCAGGCACCCCCTCTCCTGTAGATCAGCCTGGGAAACGAGCGGCCCTGTTGGTGGCCAGGTACACCGAGGCCGAGGGGCCCCCCGGCCCGGCCCACCTGGTCTCGTGCTCCCTGCGCCCCGCTCGGCCAGCCGCACCAGCTCTGCCTTCTGCTCCGCCCACAGCAGGAGGCTCCTGTGCAGCTCCGCGTTCTCGACCTCCAGCCTCTGCTTCTCTGCGTCCCCACCTGCCACCTTCCCCCTCATCTCCTCCAATGCCCTTTCCAGAGCCCTTTTCTCTCTGGTAGCGGGGGAGGCAGAGGTCCAGGGAAAGGGAGCCGAGGGCCACTCACCGGGCATAGTCAAGCCTTGGCTGGGTGCCGGGAGTGTGGGCAGAGTAAGGTGGGCGCCCACCCCGGGGGCTGCTTGGGGAGGCAGCCTGGGGAAGCGAGGTGGGGAGGGAGAGAGATCCAAGCACCTCCGGCCCCAGGCCAGCCTGCCGCGCAGGGGTGGCCCCTGGCCCGCCCGTCCCCTCCTGGAGGATACGCAAGTCCTGAGAGCACGCAAGGGCCTTGCCACCTGGTGGGTTCTGTGCTCAGCTCTCTGCCACCACGGGCCAAGCTCAGCTAGTCCTTGCAGCGTTCGGCCAGAAGGAAGGGAGCCTGTCTCTGCCTGGCACCTCCCCAAATTCCACATCCGCTTGTCCCGTTCACCTCGCACTGGCCGGGGCCCCGGGCCCTGACATCTAGCACATGTGCAGAGCTGTGCTCGCCGCGGAGCTGCCCCGCAGCCCTCTCTGCTGCCACCCATCGCCCGGGAATCTGAAGCTCAGCTGCTTCCCCTCAGGCCCTGGGCCCTGAAGCCTCTATTTCCCAAGTGCCCCTTGGATCTCCCCTCCCCCAGGCAGGGGGGCCCACCCGGGCCTGCCCACCTGTCCGCGGATGCTGCAGCTTGGCCCCCAGCAGCCAGAACAGCGCTTCCAAGCCAGGGGCTTAGAAGGCGGTGCCCCCTGCTAAGTGCCCCCGGGGCCCCCACTGCCCTCTGCTCCTCAGAGCCATGGCCCGCATCAGCCTCGCCCTGCTCGAGGCGTGGTTTGCGCTCCCCAGCCCTGCTCTCACCTGCCCCTGGGAAGGCGACAGCCCTCCAGAGCCTCCTCCGCAGACGCCCTCCCGAGCCAGGCCCCCCCAGCTCCTGTGCTGGTGTTGCCCTGGGTGCCGGGGCTCAGGTTTTCTCAGAACTCCTGTCCCAGCACTGAGGGCAGTCAGGCCCCCCGGAGAAGGGGCCTCCCCCGGGGAGCTGTCCCGCCCCCCCCCAGGGGTGAAGAGGGCTCCTTCGGAAGCTCTCCTGCTCCTCCCGCCAGAGCCTGCTGGCCTCCCGCAGCCCAGCTCGGGCGGGGTATGGATTTGGGAAGCCCGTCTCTGCCCCTCACTCGGGACTATGAGTCCTGGGGGAGTCCTGTCCCACGCTTCCCCACTCCCACCGACCCCAGGGTGGTCAGATGTTCAGATGTGCATGGAAGCATCCAGAAAGCCTCGAAGGCAACCACACCATAGGCCACGGACCAACAGGACACGCCAGGAGGGCTCTCAGGCCACCCCAATGATGTGGAGAGAAGGGAGTCAGGGATATATGGACCATTTCTGAAGGATGGGTGGGACCCCCGGGAGGAGCCCTGGGAGCCGGGAGGAGCGGGAAGTGGGAGAGAGCGAGGAAGCTGGGCCGGGCTGCACATTGGGGGTGCAGGGCACACGCTCAGCCTGGGCTTCCGAAAGCTTCCCCCTGGGCAGGGGCAGCCCGGATGGCCCCAGACGAGGGAAAGGGTACTGACAGCAGGCAGGGGGCTGCGGGGACAAGGCCAGGCTGGGGAGGTGGCCTTGCCGGGAGCAGTTCTGTCCTGGGATGGGGCCCTCTTTGTCTCCTGTGGGCAGGCCTCACGTGGGAAGCGTTCCCCAGGCTGGCACTGCCCGGCCCGCCCAGCTCAGGCCTCCGCTCCCCTTCGCAGGAGCTCGCTGGACGCCCTGCAGAGCTGCGCCTCGTGGCTCTGCGCCTCCAGCTCGTGCAGGAGGTCCTCGAGCTCCCGCACCTGCTCCTGCGTCCGCTCCTGGAGGAGCCTCCGGGAGGCCTGCAGCTCCTGCCGGGCCTCCGACAGCTGCTCCCGGAGCCTGGCCGCCGCCTCCTGGGAGGACCCCAGCTGCAGGCGCAGCTCCTGTCCCGAGGAGGGGGTGGGGCGTGAGTCCCTCCAGACACGGACTCCCCAGAAAAGATGCACTTAAGACAGGAGCCCCCTCCCTGGGGCTGGAGGGCTTGGGGGCAGGCCGTGTGGAGACCCTCTCAAATACCCCTGGCTCCCGTCTGTGGCACCCAGGTCCCCTTGCTGTGGCCCCAGGGCGGGTATGGGCAGGCCCCTTAAGGGCACTTCCGGCCTGGGCGTCGTAGCTGTGCTGGGCGGAGGCCAGGCCCCAGCTTCGCCTCCGGGGCCCCGCAGGCTGAGGCCATGCACCTGCTCCAGCTGCCGCCGCCTCTCGATGGCCGTGTGCACAGCCTGCAGCGCGGCGTGGCCCTGTGCCTCCTGAGCTTCAGGGTCGCTGCTCCACGCCAGCTCCGGGCTCCCTGCGTCTGCCTGGGCCACCTTCAGGGTTCCGAGAGGAAGGGACGGAGGGGAGAGAGCTCAGGGCCGAGGCCACACGGGCGCCTTCCAGGTCACGTCGGGGCTCAGCCGGGCCCATCGGGATCCCACGCTTCACCCTCTGCTTCCCCGCGGGAAGGACCGAGGTGGGCCCGCACCTCTTTGATGCTCTTCAGAACCCGCCGCAGGGCTTCTACCTCGTCCTCCAAGGCGCCCACCGCCAGCTGGCCTCCGCTGCGCCGGGACTCCTGCGGCCGGAGCAGGTGCCTCAGCGGGGCCGGCAGGCGGACCCCCGCCCCGCACCTGCCTCTCTCAGCCCCACGCACCAGTTTCTGAACATCCATCTTGAGGGAAGACATGGTTCTCTCCTTCTTCGCGTTCTGTTCTGTGAGCTTCTCCACCAGCAGCGTCTGCTCAGAGAGTCTGGAGAAAAGTTGGGGGTCGGGGGGAGGGTTGTCAGAGCAGAGACCAAGCCCAGAGCAGAGGCGGGCCCTGAAGATGCCCGGCTGCGTGCAGATCCGCCCCCGTGCTGTGGCTGCCTCAGTCCCTTGTCTGATCAGACGCTGCTCTCCTGCTCTAGAACCTTCAGTGGCCCCCCCTGTCTCTGCAGCAAAGTGCAGAGTGAGAGTTCAGCATTCGAGGCCCCACCCTGGCCCTGGCTCTGCTCTCCAGCTTCATGGCCAGTGGCTTCCTGAGGCCCTGCCCGTCCTTAGAGCACAGCAGACGCGAGCGCCACCCCGGGCCCTTGGCCCAGCCGCTTCCTCTGTCTGGCTCACCTCCAGCACATCAGTCTAACAACAGGTGACGTTATTGTCCCTTCCTTCCCGGGAACCACCTTCTTCCCAACGACCCTCGGCTCCCCTCTGTGGCCCCAGGGTACTCGGCTCGGGCCCTGCAGGCTGTGCTGGGGCATCTGGCGTCCCCGGGCCCTGCCACCACGCTCCTCTGGGGCCGGGTTGGGGTTCGTTTGACCCAGCTGACAGGTTTCTTCCCTGAGCCTGCTAGGCGTTTGTGGCCAAGGGAGCCCCAGACCCCTGGTTCCGTGGAATTGTGCCCGGGGCCGGCAGGCGAGGCCTCCCCTGGGGAGCTGTCCCCCATTTCCTGCTGAAGCTGCTCTCAAGAGATTTCTGACCACAGACGTGGGTTCCGGGTCCAGACCCTTGCACACTTACTCACGGACTCCAGGAGGGGCCCCTCCACCTGCCTCAGCTTCGTACACGGTCTACCTCAAAGCAGCGGCCACCCCTGCAGGACTGTGCTCTGCGGCCTGAAAGCTCCCCTTCTGGGGACCGGCCGGCTCCCACAGGGAACAGCGCAAACACGCCCGCTGCAGTGTTCGCCGAACCCTCGGGTGTCGGAGCCGTACCTCGGCCTTGGGGGTGCGTTAGGGCCGCGTGAGCCCGGCGTCCCGGGACCGTCCCGGCGCCGCCAGCGGGATGATTGTGACCGTGAGCGGCGGGGGAAAGCAGGATCCAGAGTGTGGACCAGGAGGCGAGGCCGAGCACGGGCCAGGGGCCTGAGTCCCCGGCCTGCAGCCGCCCGGGGGACTGGCCGGGGTGGGGTGGCCCTTCCCCTGCCTCCACCCACCCTCGGGGCTGCCAGCACCCACCTGGCCTGGAGCGCCACCTTCTCTGCGTCCCAGCGGCCCTGCAGCCGCAGTGTCTCCCGCACCTGGTCCCGCAGCCGCTGCCAGGGCGCCCGCCGCACTGCTGGCCGCCAGCCGCAGCGTCGAGTCCAGGTTCAGGCAGGCCGTTTGCAGGCGCCCGGCCGTCCTGGCCACCTCCGCGCGCATGTCGGCGAGACCCCTGGGAGACCAGAGCAGCACCCCCCACTGAGCCTCGGGAAGGCCATTGGCCTGCTCTCTGCGACCCTGCCCCTGCCATCCTCAGGAGAAGCTCCCACCAGGCGTGCACGGTCCCCTCGCCACAGCCGGGGAGGGCGAGCAGGGGCTGGATCAGGCCAGACAGGGCAGGCTGTCCACCTCGATCAGGACGCCGACCCTCTGACCCTCGGTCTCCCCGTGCTGAATTGTACCCCAAGCCTCCCAGGTCAGACCTGTGTGAGGTGCCAGAGGGATCCGAAGGCCCCCGAAACTCCCCAGCTTGATGCCCCCTCTGCAGCAGCCCCCTGCTGGCCTGCCCTGCGGCCCTCTCTCCCCCGCACCCTCGTCCATCTTGGTCTGTCCGTTCATGCTTTTCCCCCACCGCCCGCCTCTCCCCCCCGTTCACCGCACCCGTGGGGCCAATGTGAGGTCCAGACAGGTCCCGACACCCTACCCCCCACTGTCCGGTGGGCCCCACGCCGGTACCTCTCTGCGGCTGTGCGCAGCTCGGCTAGCTGTGTGCGGAGCGCCGTGGCCTGTCTCCACAGGAGGAGGAAGTCCCGGGAGCACCCCGCGCGTGTGCGCCGGCTCTGCGAGCGAGAGGCCTGAGTCCACCTCAGGCGTGCGAGGTGAGCGCCGCCTGCAGCCCCGCCGCCCCCTCCGCAAGCCCCTCTCCCGGATCCTCTGTGGGGAGCACACCCACGACACCTGTGGCCCGCGGCCCCCTTTCCCATGGGCTCATCTTCCCAAATAATACAAGTCTCCTGCTCTGGGGGGCAGAGCTCACTCCCCACCCCAGCCCCGGACCTGGGGAGGGGGCCGCGTCCAGCTCCTGCCCCCACCTGGGACTCACCCAACCTGCTCTCCCCACTGGGGTGGGAGGCACTGGGGGGCCCTCAGCAGCCACCCACCCCCAGCGTGTGTGGGGGGGTAGGACCGGCTTCCCCTCGGCCTCTAGCACCAGGACAGCCGCTCTTACTCAGGGGGACCCCTACCATGTCCAGGGACACAGGAGCCTCTACCACTCAGAGCTCACAGTGGGGCCGTGGGGAAGCCGCCCGCGGAGACCGGGCAGAGTGAACTGGGGAGTAATGGGGGAGCAGGAGGCCACGGCAGGACTGCGGGGCGAGGAGCGGAGAGTGGGGGGCAGGACGGGACGGAGCCGTGTGTGGCCAGCGACACCAGCCTTTCACGGAACTAACTGAAGCCCAGGGGTCCTGAGTCTCCACACCACCTTCCGCGTCCCTGGGCTGTGTCCCGAGTGCTGACCCCCGGGACCCCCAGAGAGCTGGTCGCACGCCCAGTGCTTTCTCACGCTCCCCCTGCCCCCTGCCTGTCACAGCAGCCTCGCCCACGCTGTTCCACCTCCTGCCGGCCCGCAACACCCAACCGCTCCCCGTCCTTCGCGGAACTGCTGCCGATCCCCCCGGTCCTGGCCCCACCTCCGAGGTCCCCCCCAGAGCCCTGAATGCCTGCCGTAGGGAAAGCCCCTTCGTGCCTGGGGCTGGGTCCTCTGTGCACTCACTTCCCGCCTCCCAACCCCCATGGTGTTCAACAAAGAGCAGGGATCAGACACGCCTCCCAGGAACACGGAGGAGCGGATGCCTGGACGGGCCGCCCGAGAACCGCGATCAACTACATCAGATTCCAGACTTCATACCTTCCTGAGTGCAGGCTGGGCCGGCCCACGTGGTAGGGAGCACTCGGGAGGGCTGGGCCGGCCCACGTGGTAGGGAGCACTCGGGCGGGCTGGGCTGGCCCACGTGGTAGGGAGCACTCGGGAGGGCTGGGCCGGCCCATGTGGTAGGGAGCACTCGGGAGGGCTGTGCCGGCCCATGTGGTAGGGAGCACTCAGGCAGGCTGGGCCGGCCCATGTGGTAGGGAGCATTCGGGAGGGCTGGGCTGGCCCACGTGGTAGGGAGCACTCAGGCAGGCTGGGCCGGCCCATGTGGTAGGGAGCACTCGGGAGGGCTGGGCTGGCCCATGTGGTAGGGAGCACTCGGGAGGGCTGGGCCGGCCCATGTGGTAGGGAGCACTCAGGAGGGCAGGCCGGCCCACGTGGTAAGGAGCACTCAGGCAGGCTGGGCTGGCCCATGTGGTAGGGAGCACTCGGGAGGGCTGGGCTGGCCCACATGCAGGAGCACTTGGGCAGGCTGGGCCGGCCCACGTGCAGGGAGCACTCAGGCAGGCTGGGCTGGCCCATGTGGTAGGGAGCACTCTGGCAGGCTGGGCTGGCCCACATGCAGGGAGCACTCAGGCAGGCTGGGCTGGCCCACGTGGTAGGGAGCACTCGGGTGGGCTGGGCTGGCCCACGTGGTAGGGAGCAGTCGGGAAGGCTGGGCTGGCCCACGTGGTAGGGAGCACTCAGGCAGCCTGGGCCGGCCCACGTGCAGGGAGCATTCGGACGGGCTGTGCCGGCCCATGTGGTAGGGAGCACTCAAGCAGGCTGGGCTGGCCCATGTGGTAGGGAGCACTCGGGCAGGCTGGGCTGGCCCATGTGGTAGGGAGCACTCGGGCAGGCTGGGCTGGCCCAGGTGCAGGGAGCACTCAGGCAGCCTGGGCCGGCCCACGTGCAGGGAGCACTCCGGCAGGCTGGGCTGGCCCATGTGGTAGGGAGCACTCCGGCAGGCTGGGCCGGCCCATGTGCAGGGAGCACTCCGGCAGGCTGGGCTGGCCCATGTGGTAGGGAGCACTCGGGCAGGCTGGGCTGGCCCAGGTGCAGGGAGCACTCAGGCAGCCTGGGCCGGCCCACGTGCAGGGAGCACTCCGGCAGGCTGGGCTGGCCCATGTGGTAGGGAGCACTCCGGCAGGCTGGGCCGGCCCAGGTGCAGGGAGCACTGAGGCCAGGAACCGGAGAGGTCAGGAATTCGAGAGGAACAGCGGCAGCCAGCCTCTGGCCAAACTGAGCAACTTGAACATGCCTCCTTGACCGCAGGGGCTCAGGGGACACACGGGAAAGCCTGGGGCCCATTCGAAGGGGACGTCTGCCCACACTCGTGAGTGAGATCTCCCTGTAGGCTGCCAGAGCTGACTGGCCAGGACACACACGTGCACACACCCACACGCGAGAGCGCTCCCAGCCCTGCCCGCAGGACATATGAGGAGGCGCAGTGGACAGAACGTTCGTGTCCCCTAAAGGTCCTATGTTGAAACCGAATCCTGCTGGGGCTGTATTTGGAGGCGGGGCTTTCGGACTCCACATCATGATGGAGTCAGTGCACTTAGAACAGGGCCCCAGAGAGCTCCCTCGCCCTCCACTGCGTGAGGTGACGGGGAGGGGGGCCGTCTATGACCAGGGGAGCACCACACACTGAACGGTCCTGGAGCACCTTGATGGTGGGCTTCCTGCCTCCAGAACTGTCAGAGACAAACATCAGCGCAACACAGCACCCCCCCTCCCCCCCCCCCCCCCCCCCCCCCCGTCTGTGGTGTTCCGTGACAGCAGCCCGGATGGTAAGACAGGAAGGTGAAATGTTTCCTCTGGATTTGGAACCACACGCCGCCTGAATTCACATAACCTGGTAGTTTAAAATAACTCAGGCTGAAAATTTGCTTCAATTCTACCAGGTCCAAAGACCGTTAGACACCTGGGTACCTGTCAGAAGCGAACAAAAATCCTTTCTGGAAGACACCACACCCACTCCGCTTTCGAAGAACTTTCACAAAGTTCCAAGAAAAATAAGCAGCTTTCGGTTTAAAAAATTTTTTAATCACTGCAGACACCAGGGAACGGCACTAAGATTAAGAGCTGCCGAGAGCAACAGAATCAGCCCGTAAAGAACTTGGACGCCGGAACCGCCGACCCAGCGTGGAACGGGACTGTCGAACTTGCATCAGCAAGTAAACGAGGAGCTGGAACAAGTGAGTGAAGAGTAACATATCTGGGGGCGCCTGGGGGGCTCAGTCGGCTGATCGTCCGACTTCGGCTCAGGTCATGATCTCACGGTCGGTGAGTTCGAGCCCCGCGTCGGGCTCTGTGCTGGCAGCTCCGAGCCTGCAGCCCGCCTCGGATTCTGTGTCACCCTCTCTCTCTCTGCCCTTCCCCTGCTCATGCTCTGTCTGTCTCTGTCTCAAAACTAAATAAACATTAAAAAAAATTAAAAAAAAAAAAAAGAGTAAGCTATCTGGAAAAGAATCAACCAGAGTTCTTAAAGATGAAAACGTGATATTTGGAATTTAAGCAAACTAGGCAGGTTTAACAGAAATTGGACACCAAAGACACAACTGCTGGGCTGGGGTATGGGATTTGAAGAATTTATCTAGAATATAAACGGGGTGACACGAAGAAATCAGACAGGAAGGTTCAGACACCTGCGGATGGAGGGGCCACGTCGGGGAGGAGAAAGCAAGCATACCGCAGGGCTCGGAGAGGGAAGGGCTGCTCTCCAAAAGTAACGGAAGGCACAGAACCCTGGTGAACCGGAAGCAGGACAGAAGGAAATCTGCACACGGATGCGTGCTCGTGAAACTGCAGAGCGGTGAGGTCAGAGCAGGGGAGAGGACAGACCGCCCGGGAGAGGAGCCCGCCGGGGTCAGAGGCACCGGGAGCTGAGCGCTGGGCGCGCTGGACGCCAGAGACAACGAAGGGTCTTTAAAGTACTGAGAGAAGACACCTGCCAACCAGCGAGACTTCCTTTCGAGGACAAGGCGGAAACAAAGACCCTTGAGGAACCAATGCCAAACCGAACTTGAGACCCGTCATCCAGGGCCGCTGTTTCCACCCAGGGGTCACGAGCCTGCAGTGGGAGGAGGAGGGGCCACCTCCAACGCGCCCCCTGCCTCACGGGGGGGGGGGGCGGGGGGAGGGGGGTCCTGCCGTTAGCCGCTCCCCCGTGATGATGGAAATGGCCCTCTGAGTGACACACTCCCTCTGTTACACCCGGGGCGGCCTGCCGGGTGCCCTCCGTGCTACGCAGCAGGAGGGCCCACCTAGCCTCTGGGGAGCAGCGGCCACGGAGGCCCTCCTCCTGCCCCTGGGAGGGAAGTAGGGTGACGGCCCTCTCCGGGGGGCTTGCCGAGGGATGTCTGTGTAGGGCCAGCCTAAGGCCCAGGCCCCCAGGGACCACCTCGGCCTCTGCTTTCCCTGCAGGAGGCCGTTTTGCAGGCAG
>JAINVK010000995.1:0-63883 GCA_030068075.1 Paguma larvata
CCCACCACGAACATGGCCGAATTGAGGGAGCTCTGCGCGGAGGCTGCCAACTGGCCTGTTGTGGCTGTTGACACCGCCCATCCTGCCGCCTGCCGGGGCCGTCGGTATGATGAAAGCTGCCACGCCACACGACGGTAAGCTCCCTGGAACAGGGTGCCCTGGGCGCACCTGCTTGTTCCTATCACAGCCTGGCAAACGTGACCTTCTGAACCCCGACACCGGTCCTGACAGTGCTCCGAATCTCTGTTTTGTTCTGAGTCCTGCTTGGGATGCGCAGAGGTTTTCCTTCCGAGTTCTCGGGTCACAGGAGAAGACGGAGACACGTACCCCAGGGGAGACAGAAACCGCTCTACTACATTCCTGTCACACTACAGGCAGGATAGAAAGTCGCAGGCTTGGGCCTAACTGAGGAGCAACAAAACGTTGCTATGGCAGCAGTGGAGTCCACTCTGCCTCATAAAGCTCGGGCCGCCCACGCACCACCCGGGGGCCCACCAGGAAACTGGCAGGAAGGGTGGGAAAAGAGCCAAAGTGTGCGGCAGGCCACCTACGTCGCCCTCAGCTTTGACCAAAACACCTCCCAAAGTGGCCTTTCAGTGAACCCGAAGTGGGTCCTGGCCGTCAACTTCCTGCTTCACGCAGGATATCGATCTCAACGTTCCCCGTGATGATGAACCCACTGGGAGCCCAGGCTGGCACGCTCCTCCAGGTCAGGTCGGACACCAACGCCATGAGCCTGCCCCCTCCCTCGGAGATCCCACCAAGGGCAAGGTGGGGGAAGAGGCGGGGGTGAGGGGCATGTGGCCCTGAGGGGCCTCTCACCGCTCAGTGTCTCAACTATCAAGTGCAGGAGATTTCCAAGGCCTCCATCTGGTCATCTCACATCCTGTTCCCCTCCTGAGTCGGGGGGCAGTGAGGGATCTGCTGCCCCCGAATCCACGTGCCCAGGGCACGTGTGGGGGCCGGGGGTCGGCACGAGACACCTGTGCGGACATGTCCATCCAGACGCTCACACACCACACATGCACACGCAACCCGCCGCACAGAACACATTTGTGACATACCACACACACATATGCCACACACGCCCAACACACCCACAGCACAGTCACACAGGGTTTCTGGACTCCTTTATCCTTCATGACCTTTCTGTGCTATTTCGTTGGCCTGGAGCCGCCTCTCCACCCCCGCTAATGGCCCTCTCTTGCCTTTGAAGACCATGCTGGTGACAGTCTCTAGTCGACCTCCCTAACCCCCCCCAGATCCGAGCTGGGCCCGCGTCTTCTCTCCTTCCCAAACTGCCGAGACTGGTCCTCCAGACTCAGGCCGAGGGAAGGGAGCCACTCCCTTCTGGGCCACTTGGTGCGGCCTGGGTCCCCTCTCAGCCCAAGCTCGGTTCCTGACGTTCGTGTTCCTTCATCCCTAAGGGTTCAGTCCCTGTTTTGGTGAGATGTGTTGATCCCGCGCTGCTCCCACAAGGCCAACGTCACCTCTACCTCCCCACCACGAGCATGTGCGACTCGAGGGAGCTCTGCGCGGAGGCTCCCATACTGGCCCACTGTGGCTGTGGACACCGCCGTCCCTGCCGCCTGCCGGGCTCTCGGAAGGATGGACGTTGCCACGCCACACGACGCCAAGCTCCCTGGAACAGGGCGCCCTGGGGGCACCTCTGTTCCTATCTCAGACTGGCAAACGTGACCTTCTGAACCCCGACACCGCTCCTGACAGCGCCCCGAATCTCTGTTTTTTTCTGTGTCCTGCTTGGGATGCGCAGAGTTTACGATTCAGAGTTCTCTGGTCACAGGAGAAGAAGGAGACACCTATCCCACCGGAGAGAAACCGCTCACTACATTCCAGGTCACACTCCAGGAAGGAAAGAAAGCCGTAGGCTTGGGTCTAACTGAGGAGCAACATACGTTGCTATGGCAACAATGGAGTCCAACCTGCCTCATAAAGCCGGTGCCGCCTCCCGCCCCACCCGGGGGCCCCCGCAGGCAACTGGCTTGCAGGGTGGTCAAAGAGCCTATGGGTGCTGCAGGCCACCAACGTGGCCCTCCGCTTTGACCGAAACAACTCCCAAGGTGGCCTTTCAGTGAACCCGCGGTGGGTCCTGGCCCTCAACTTCCTGCTTCACGCAGGATGTCGATCCCAAAGTTCCCGTGATGATGCACCCCCTGGGAGCCCAGGCTGGCAAGCTCCCTCCAGGTCAGGTCGGACACCACCGCAATGAGCCTGTCCCCTCCCTTGGAGGTCCAACCAAGGCTGAAGTGGAGGAAGAGGCGAGGGAGAGAGGCATGTGGCCCTGATGGGCCTCTCCCCCTCAGGGTCTCAACTATCAAGTGCAGGAGCTTTCCAAGGCCCCCATTTGGCCATCACACATCCTGTTCCCCTCCTGAGTCCGGGAGCATTGAGGGATCTGCTGCCCCAATAACCACGTGCCCAGGGTACGTGTGGGTGGCCCGCACGAGACACCTGTGCGGGCACGTTCATCCACACGCTCACACACCACACTTTCACATGCAACCCAACACACAGAACACAGTTGTGACATGCCACACACACATACACCACACGCGCGCAACACCCCACACTGCAGGCACACAAACCACAAGCACACATACCACAGGCACACAGGTTTTCCGGAATCCTTTCTCCTTCATAACCTTTCTGTGCTATTTCGTTGGCCTGGAGCCTCCTCTCCACGCACCGGTAATGGCCTTCTGTGGCCTTTCAAGACCCTCCTGGTGTCAGTCCCTAGACGACCTCCCTAACACACCCACCAGATCCGAGCTGGGCCCGCGTATACTGCCGGGACTGTTCCTCCACACTCAGGCCGAGGGAAGGGAGCCCCATGGTCTCCCTCCTGGGCCCACTTGGTGGGGCCTGGGTCCCCTCTCAGCCCAAGCTCGGTTCCTGACGTTCGGGTTCCGTCAGCCCCAAGGGTTCAGTCCATGTTTTGGTGAGATGTGTTGGTGCCGCGCTGCGCCTACAAGGCCAACGTCAACTCCACGTCCTCTCCACGAGCATGGCCGACTGGATGGAGCTGTGCTCTGAGGCTGCCGCACTGGTCCGGTGTGGCTGTGGACATCGCAGACCCTGTCGCCTGCCGGGGCCGTCAGTATGATGGAAGCCACCACGCCACACGACGCCAAGCTCCCTGGAACAGAAAGCCCTGGGCGCATCTCCCTGTTCCTATCAGAGCCTGGCAAACGTGACCTTCTGAACCCGACACCGGTCCTGACAGTGCCCCGAATGTCTGTTTTGTTCTGTGTCCTGCTTGAGATGCGCATAGGTCACACTTCCGAATTCTCCGGTCACAGGAGAAGAAGAACACACGTATCCCACAGGAGACAGAAACCGTTCCACTACATTCCTGGTCACACTCCAGGCAGGATAGAAAGCCGCAGGCTTGGGCCTAACTGAGGAGCAACAAAACGTTACTATGGCAGCAATGGAGTCCAGCGGGCTTCATAAAGCCGGGACCGCCCCCGCCCCACCCGGGGAACCCTGCAGCCAACTGGCAGGCAGGGTGGTCAAAGAGCCTATGGGTGCTGCAGGCCACCTACGTGGCCCTCAGCTTTTACCGAAACACCTCCCAACGTGGCCTTTCAGTGAACCCGCGGTGGTTTGGCCCTCAACTTCCTGCTTCACGCAGGATGTCGATCCCAAAGTTCCCCGTGATGATACACCCTCTGGGAGCCCAGGCTGGCACGCTCCCTCTAGGTCAGGTCGGACACCAACGCCCTGAGCCGGCCCCCTCCCTCGGAGATCCTACCAAGGCCGAGGTGGAGGAAGAGGCAGGGGTGAGGGGCATGTGGCCCTGAGGGGCCTCTCCCCACTCAGGGTCTCAACTATCAAGTGCAGGAGTTTTCTAAGGCCCCCATTTGGCCATCTCACATCCTGTTCCCCTCCTGAGTCCGGAAGCAGTGAGGGATCTGATGCCCAAAAACCACGTGCCCAGGGCACGTGTGGGTGGCTCGCACGAGACACCTGTGCGGACACGTCCATCCACACGCTCACACACCACATATGCACTCGCAACCCACCACACAGAACATATTTGAGACATACCACACACACATACACCACACAGGCCCAACACACCCACACCACAGTCACAGACTCCACAAACACACACACCACAGGCACACAGGATTTCCCGAACCTTTCTCCTTCATAAACTTTCTGTGCTATTTCGTTGGCCTGGAGCCATCTCTCCACACACCGCTAATGGCCCTCTGTTGCCTTCAAGACTCTGCTGGTGTCAGTCTATTCCCCTCCTGATTCGGGGGGCAGTGAGGGATCTGCTGCCGCAAAAACCACGTGCCCAGGGCACGTGTGGGTGTCCCGCACGAGACACCTGTGCGGACACGTCCTTCCACACGCTCACACATCACACATGCACACGCAACCCACCGCACAGAACATATTTGTGACATACCACACACACATACGCCACACACGCCCAACACACCCACACCACAGGCACACAGGTTTTCTGGACTCCTTTCTCCTTCATGACCTTTCTGTGCTATTTCCTTGCCCTGAGCCGCCAATCCACCCCCCTTAATGGTCCTCTCTTGCCTTTCAAGCCCCTGCTGGTGTCAGTCCCTAGACGACCTCCCTAACGCCACCCACCAGATCTGAGCTGGGCCCGCGTCTACTCCTTCAAAACTGCCGGGACTGGTCCTCCAGACTCAGGCCGAGGGAAGGGAGCCACATGGTCTCCCTCCTGGCCCACTTGGTGGGGCCTGGGTCCCCTCTCAGCCCAAGCTCTTTTCCTGACGTTCGTATTCTGTCATCCCTAAGGGTTCAGTCCCTGTTTTGGTGAGATGTGTCCGTCCCCCTCTGCTCCCACAAGGCCAATGTCACCTCCACGTCCCCACCACGAACATGGCCGCCTCGAGGGAGCTCTGCGCGGAGGCTGCCGCCCTGACCCGTTGTGGATGTGGACCAAGCCACCCTGCCGCCTACCGGCGCCGTCGGAAGGATGGACGTTACCATGCCATACAACGCCAAGCTCCCTGAACAAGGCGCCCAAGGCGCACCTGCTTGTTTCTATCACAGCCTGGCAAACGTGACCTTCTGAACCCCGACACCCTCTCCTGATAGTGCCCCGAATCACTGTTTTGTTCTGTGTCTTTTCTTGGGATGCGCAGAGTTTTATACGTCCGAGCTCTCCTGTCACAGGAGAAGCAGGAGACACCTACTCCACGGGAGACAGAAACTGCTCACTACCTTCCTGGTCACACTCCAGGCAGGATAGAAAGCCCGCAGGCTTGGGCCTAACTGAGGAGCAACAAAACCCAGTTGCTAAGGCAGCAATGGAGTCCAGCGTGCCTCAAAAAAGCCGGGGCCGCCCCCCTCCACCGGAGGCCCCCGCAGCCAGCTGGCGGGCAGTGTGGGCAAAGAGCCTTGGGGAGCTAAGTGGCCTTCAGCTTGACCGCAACACCTCCCAAGGTGCCTTTCATTGAACGCGCGGTGGTGTTAGGGGCAACTCGGGATTCCAAAAGACTAGGATCAAATCAAATAGGAACCACCCCTCAGTAAACCAGCCCGGACCAATTAATCAGATTCCACTTCTCACAGAACCAGCTGGGAACCAATCCTTAGAGCACCCGGATCCACCCAAATAGAGACACCTGTTTCCTGCCTTGAAAGCTAGAGACACCTGTTTCCCCGCCTTGGAAGGGAACAGGACCCTGACCTCAGCCAATCGGCTAGACCCACGACCATCACCCTTCCCACTACTCCTTTAAAACTCTTGCACCTTGAGAAACTCTCTGTCTCTCTCGACCCAATGCTGCGTCGGTGTGGTAGGAGTAGAGCTCGACTAGCGCGATTAAAGGCTCTTTGTTCTTGCATCGGAGCTCGCTTCCCTGGTGTTTCTTGGGGTCCCCGAATTCGGGATATAACAGTGGCTCCTGGCCCTCACTTCCTGCTTCACGCAGGATGTCGATCCTAAAGTTCCCTGTGATGATGCACCCACTGGGAACGCAGGCTGGCAAGCTCCCTCCAGGTCAGGTCGGACACCAACGCAATGAGCCTGTCCCCTCCCTCGGAGGTCCCACCAAGGCCGAGGTGGAGGAAGAGGCGAGGGAGAGGGGCATGTGGCCCTGATGGGCCTCTTTCCGCTCAGGGTCTCAACTATCAAGTGCAGGAGCTTCCCAAGGCCTCCATTTGGCCATCTCACATCCTGTTCCCCTCCTGAGTCGGGGAGCAGTGAGGGATCTGCTGCCCCAAATACCACGTGACCAGGGCACGTGTGGGTGGCCCGAAGGAGACAACTGTGCGGACACGTCCATCCTCACGCTCACACACCACCCATGCACACGCAACCCACCACACAGAACACATTTGTGACATACCACATACACATACACCACACACTTGCAACACACCCACACCACAGGAACACACACACAAGCACACACACCACAGGCACACAGGGTTTCTGGACTCCTTTCTCCTTCATGATATTTCTGTGCTATTTTGTTGGCCTGGAGCCGCCTCTCCACCCACCGCTAATGGCCCTCTGTTGCCTTTCAAGACCCTGCTGGTGTCAGTCTCTAGACAACCGCCCTAACACCCCCACCAGATCCGAGCTGGGCCCGCGACTACTCCTTCCCAAAATGCCAGGAGTGTTCCTCCAGATTCAGGCCGAGGGAACGGTGACCACTCCCTTCTGGGCACACTTGGTGCGGCCTGGGTCCCCTCTCAGCCCAATCTCGGTTCCTGACATTCGTGTTCCGTCATCCCTAAGGGTTCAGTCCCTGTTTGGTGAGGATGTGTTTGGTCTCCCGCTGCTCCCACAAGGCCACCGTCATCGCCCCCGTCCCCACCGACGAACATGGCCGAATTGAGGGAGCTCTGCGCGAGGCTGCCAACTGGCCTGTTGTGGCTGTTGACACCGCCCATCCTGCCGCCTGCCGGGCCGTGGTATGATGAAAGCTGCCACGCCACACGACGGTAAGCTCCCTGGAACAGGGTGCCCTGGGCGCACCTGCTTGTTCCTATCACAGCCTGGCAAACGTGACCTTCTGAACCCCGACACCCGGTCCTGACAGTGCTCCGAATCTCTGTTTTGTTCTGAGTCCCTGCTTGGGATGCGCAGAGGTTTTCCTTCCGAGTTCTCGGGTCACAGGAGAAGACGGAGACACGTACCCCAGGGGAGACAGAAACCGCTCTACTACATTCCTGTCACACTACAGGCAGGATAGAAAGTCGCAGGCTTGGGCCTAACTGAGGAGCAACAAAACGTTGCTATGGCAGCAGTGGAGTCCACTCTGCATCATAAAGCTCGGGCCGCCCCACGCACCACCCCGGGGGCCCACCAGGAAACTGGCAGGAAGGGTGGGAAAAAGAGCCAAAGTGTGCGGCAGGCCACCTACGTCGCCCTCAGGCTTTGACCAAAACACCTCCCAAAGTGGCCTTTCAGTGAACCCGAAGTGGGTCCTGGCCGTCAACTTCCTGCTTCGACACGCAGGATATCGATCTCAACGTTCCCCGTGATGATGAACCCACTGGGAGCCCAGGCTGGCACGCTCCTCCAGGTCAGGTCGGACACCAACGCCATGAGCCTGCCCCCTCCCTCGGAGATCCCACCAAGGGCAAGGTGGGGGAAGAGGCGGGGGTGAGGGGCATGTGGCCCTGAGGGGCCTCTCACCGCTCAGTGTCTCAACTATCAAGTGCAGGAGATTTCCAAGGCCTCCATCTGGTCATCTCACATCCTGTTCCCCTCCTGAGTCGGGGGGCAGTGAGGGATCTGCTGCCCCCGAATCCACGTGCCCAGGGCACGTGTGGGGGCCGGGGGGGTCGGCACGAGACACCTGTGCGGACATGTCCATCCAGACGCTCACACACCGACACATGCACACGCAACCCGCCGCACAGAACACATTTGTGACATACCACACACACATATGCCACACAACGCCCAACACACCCCACAGCACAGTCACACAGGGTTTCTGGACTCCTTATCCTTCAGGACCTTTCTGTGCTATTTCGTTGGCCTGGAGCCGCCTCTCCACCCCCGCTAATGGCCCTCTCTTGCCTTTGAAGACCATGCTGGTGACAGTCTCTAGTCGAGCCTCCCTAACCCCCCCCCAGATCCGAGCTGGGCCCCGCGTCTTCTCCTTCCCAAACTGCCGAGACTGGTCCTCCAGACTCAGGCCGAGGGAAGGGAGACCACTCCCTTCTGGCCCACTTGGTGCGGCCTGGGTCCCCTCTCAGCCCAAGCTCGGTTCCTGACGTTCGTGTTCCTTCATCCCTAAGGGTTCAGTCCCTGTTTTTGGTGAGATGTGTTGATCCCGCGCTGCTCCCACAAGGCCAACGTCACCTCTACCTCCCACCACGAGCATGTGCGACTCGAGGGAGCTCTGCGCGGAGGCTCCCATACTGGCCCACTGTGGCTGTGGACACCGCCGTCCCTGCCGCCTGCCGGGGCTCTCGGAAGGATGGACGTTGCCACGCCACACGACGCCAAGCTCCCTGGAACAGGGCGCCTGGGGGCACCTCTGTTCCTATCTCAGACTGGCAAACGTGACCTTCTGAACCCCGACATCCGCTCCTGACAGCGCACCGAATCTCTGTTTTTTTCTGTGTCCTGCTTGGGATGCGCAGAGTTTACGATTCAGAGTTCTCTGGTCACAGGAGAAGAAGGAGACACCTATCCCACCGGAGAGAGAAACCGCTCACTACATTCCAGGTCACACTCCAGGAAGGAAAGAAAGCCGTAGGCTTGGGTCTAACTGAGGAGCAACGATACGTTGCTATGGCAACAATGGAGTCCAACCTGCCTCATAAAGCCGGTGCCGCCTCCCGCCCCACCCGGGGGCCCCCGCAGGCAACTGGCTTGCAGGGTGGTCAAAGAGCCTATGGGTGCTGCAGGCCACCAACGTGGCCCTCCGCTTTGACCGAAACAACTCCCAAGGTGGCCTTTCAGTGAACCCGCGGTGGGTCCTGGCCCTCAACTTCCTGCTTCACGCAGGATGTCGATCCCAAAGTTCCCCGTGATGATGCACCCCCTGGAGCCCAGGCTGGCAAGCTCCCTCCAGGTCAGGTCGGACACCACCGCAATGAGCCTGTCCCCTCCCTTGGAGGTCCAACCAAGGCTGAAGTGGAGGAAGAGGCGAGGGAGAGAGGCATGTGGCCCTGATGGGCCTCTCCCCGCTCAGGGTCTCAACTATCAAGTGCAGGAGCTTTCCAAGGCCCCCATTTGGCCATCACACATCCTGTTCCCCTCCTGAGTCCGGGGAGCATTGAGGGATCTGCTGCCCCAATAACCACGTGCCCAGGGTACGTGTGGGTGGCCCGCACGAGACACCTGTGCGGGCACGTTCATCCACACGCTCACACACCACACGTTCACATGCAACCCAACACACAGAACACAGTTGTGACATGCCACACACACATACACCACACGCGCGCAACACACCCACACTGCAGGCACACAAACCACAAGCACACATACCACAGGCACACAGGTTTTCCGGAATCCTTTCTCCTTCATAACCTTTCTGTGCTATTTCGATGCCTGGAGCCTCCTCTCCACGCACCGGTAATGGCCTTCTGTGGCCTTTCAAGACCCTCCTGGTGTCAGTCCCTAGACGACCTCCCTAACACACCCACCAGATCCGAGCTGGGCCCGCCGTATACTGCCGGGACTGTTCCTCCACACTCAGGCCGAGGGAAGGGAGCCCCATGGTCTCCCTCCTGGGCCCACTTGGTAGGGGCCTGGGTCCCCTCTCAGCCCAAGCTCGGTTCCTGACGTTCGGGTTCCCGTCAGCCCCAAGGGTTCAGTCCATGTTTTGGTGAGATGTGTTGGTGCCCGCGCTGCGCCTACAAGGCCAACGTCAACTCCACGTCCTCTCCACGAGCATGGCCGACTGGGATGGAGCTGTGCTCTGAGGCTGCCGCATCTGGTCCGGTGTGGCTGTGGACATCGCAGACCCTGTCGCCTGCCGGGGCCGTCAGTATGATGGAAGCCACCACGCCACACGACGCCAAGCTCCCTGGAACAGAAAGCCCTGGGCGCATCTCCCTGTTCCTATCAGAGCCTGGCAAACGTGACCTTCTGAACCCCGACACCGTCCTGACAGTGCCCGAATGTCTGTTTTGTTCTGTGTCAGCTTGTGAGATGCGCATAGGTCACACTTCCGAATTCTCCGGTCCACAGGAGAGAAGAACACACGTATCCCACAGGAGACAGAAACCAATCCACTACATTCCTGGTCACATCCCCAGGCAGGATAGAAAGCCGCAGGCTTGGGCCTAAACTGACGGAGCAACAAAAACGTTCCTATGGCAGCAATGGAGTCCAGCGGGCTTCATAAAGCCGGGACCGCCTCCCGCCCCACCCGGGGAACCCTGCAGCCAACTGGCAGGCAGGGTGGTCAAAGAGCCTATGGGTGCTGCAGGCCACCTACGTGGCCCTCAGCTTTTTACCGAAACACCTCCCAACGTGGCCTTTCAGTGAACCCGCGGTGGTTTGGCCCTCAACTTCCTGCTTCACGCAGGATTCGATCCCAAAGTTCCCCGTGATGATACACCCTCTGGGAGCCCAGGCTGGCACGCTCCCTCTAGGTCAGGTCGGACACCAACGCCCTGAGCCGGCCCCCTCCCTCGGAGATCCTACCAAGGCCGAGGTGGAGGAAGAGGCAGGGGTGAGGGGCATGTGGCCCTGAGGGGCCTCTCCCCACTCAGGGTCTCAACTATCAAGTGCAGGAGTTTTCTAAGGCCCCCATTTGGCCATCTCACATCCTGTTCCCCTCCTGAGTCCGGAAGCAGTGAGGGATCTGATGCCCCAAAAACCACGTGCCCAGGGCACGTGTGGGTGGCTCGCACGAGACACCTGTGCGGACACGTCCATCCACACGCTCACACACCACATATGCACTCGCAACCCACCACACAGAACATATTTGAGACATACCACACACACATACACCACACAGGCCCAACACACCCACACCACAGTCACAGACTCCACAAACACACACACCACAGGCACACAGGATTTCCCGAACCTTTCTCCTTCATAAACTTTCTGTGCTATTTCGTTGGCCTGGAGCCATCTCTCCACACACCGCTAATGGCCCTCTGTTGCCTTCAAGACTCTGCTGGTGTCAGTCTATTCCCCTCCTGATTCGGGGGGCAGTGAGGGATCTGCTGCCCAAAAACCACGTGCCCAGGGCACGTGTGGGTGTCCCGCACGAGACACCTGTGCGGACACGTCCTTCCACACGCTCACACATCACACATGCACACGCAACCCACCGCACAGAACATATTTGTGACATACCACACACACATACGCCACACACGCCCAACACACCCACACCACAGGCACACAGGTTTTCTGGACTCCTTTCTCCTTCATGACCTTTCTGTGCTATTTCCTTGCCCTGAGCCGCCAATCCACCCCCCTAATGGCCTCTCTCTTGCTTTCAAGCCCCTGCTGGTGTCAGTCCTAGACGACCTCCCTAACACCACCACCAGATCTGAGCTGGGCCCGCGTCTACTCCTTCCCAAACTGCCGGGAGGGTCCTCCAGATTCAGTCCGAGATAAGGGAGCCCCATGGTCTCCCTCCTGGGCTCACTTGGTGGGGCCTGGGTTCCCTCTCAGCCCAAGCCTCGGTTCCTCACGTTCGGGTTCCATCATCCCTAAGGGTTCAGTCCCTGTTTTGGTGAGATGTGTTGGTCCCGCGCTGCTCCCACAAGGCCACCGTCACCTCCCGTCCCCACCACGAGCATGGCCGACTCGAGGGAGTTCTGCGCGGAGGCTGCCGCCACTGGCCGTTGTGGATGTGGACCAAGCCGACCCTGCCGCCTGCCGGCGCCGTCGGAAGGATGGACCGTTACCACGCCATACAACGCCAAGGTCCCTGGAAACAAGGCGCCCTAGGCGCACCTCCTTGTTTCTATCACAGCCTGGCAAACGTGACCTTCTGAACCCGAACCTCTCTGATAGCGCCCCGAATCACTGTTTTGTTCTGTGTCTTTCTTGGGATGTGCAGAGTTTATACGTCCGAGCTCTCCTGTCACAGGAGAAGCAGGAGACACCTACCTCCACGGGAGACAGAAACCGCTCCACTACCTTCCTGGTCACACTCCAGGCAGGATAGAAAGCCGCAGGCTTGGGCCTAACTGAGGAGCAACAAAACCCGTTGCTAAGGCAGCAATGGAGTCCAGCGTGCCTCAAAAAGCCGGGGCCGCCCCCCTCCACCCAGAGCCCCCGCAGCCAGCTGGCGGGCAGTGTGGGCAAATAGCCTTGGGGAGCTAAGTGGCCTTCAGCTTTGACCGCAACACCTCCCAAGGTGGCCTTTCATTGAACGCGCGGTGGTGTTAGGGCAACTCGGGATTCCAAAAGACTAAGATCAAATCAAATAGGAACCACCCCTCAATAAACCAGCCCGGACCAATTAATCAGATTCCACTTCTCACCAGACCAGCTGGGACCAATCCTTAGAGCACCCGGATCCACCCAAATAGAGACACCTGTTTCCTGCCTTGAAAGCTAGAGACACCTGTTTCCCGCCTTGGAAGGGAACAGGACCCTGACCTCAGCCAATCGGCTAGGGCCATGACCATCACCCTTCCCACTACTCCTTTAAAACTCTTGCACCTTGAGAAACTCTCTGTCTCTCTCGACCCAATGCTGCGTCGGTGCGGTAGGAGATAGAGCTCGAGCTAGCTCGATTAAAGGCTCTTTGTTCTTGCATCGGACTCGGCTCCCTGGTGTTTCTTGGGGTCCCCGAATTCGGGATATAACAGTGGCTCCTGGCCCTCAACTTCCTGCTTCACGCAGGATGTCGATCCTAAAGTTCCCTGTGATGATGCACCCACTGGGAACGCAGGCTGGCAAGCTCCCTCCAGGTCAGGTCGGACACCAACGCAATGAGCCTGTCCCCTACCTCGGAGGTCCCACCAAGGCCGAGGTGGAGGAAGAGGCGAGGGAGAGGGGCATGTGGCCCTGATGGGCCTCTTTCCGCTCAGGGTCTCAACTATCAAGTGCAGGAGCTTCCCAAGGCCTCCATTTGGCCATCTCACATCCTGTTCCCCTCCTGAGTCGGGGAGCAGTGAGGGATCTGCTGCCCCAAATACCACGTGACCAGGGCACGTGTGGGTGGCCCGAAGGAGACAACTGTGCGGACACGTCCATCCTACGCTCACACACCACCCATGCACACGCAACCCACCACACAGAACACATTTGTGACATACCACATACACATACACCACACACTTGCAACACACCCACACCACAGGAACACACACCACAAGCACACACACCACAGGCACACAGGGTTTCTGGACTCCTTTCTCCTTCATGATATTTCTGTGCTATTTCGTTGGCCTGGAGCCGCCTCTCCACCCACCGCTAATGGCCCTCTGTTGCCTTTCAAGACCCTGCTGGTGTCAGTCTCTAGACAACCGCCCTAACACCCCCACCAGATCCGAGCTAGGCCCGCGACTACTCCTTCCCAAAATGCCAGGAGTGTTCCTCCAGATTCAGGCTGAGGGAACGGTGACCACTCCCTTCTGGGCACACTTGGTGCGGCCTGGGTCCCCTCTCAGCCCAATCTCGGTTCCTGACATTCGTGTTCCGTCATCCCTAAGGGTTCAGTCCCTGTTTGGTGAGATGTGTTGGTCTCCCGCTGCTCCCACAAGGCCACCGTCATCGCCCCGTCCCCACCACGAACATGGCCGAATTGAGGGAGCTCTGCGCGGAGGCTGCCAACTGGCCTGTTGTGGCTGTTGACACCGCCCATCCTGCCGCCTGCCGGGGCCGTCGGTATAATGAAAGCTGCCACGCCACACGACGGTAAGCTCCCTGGAACAGGGTGCCCTGGGCGCACCTGCTTGTTCCTATCACAGCCTGGCAAACGTGACCTTCTGAACCCCGACACCGGTCCTGACAGTGCTCCGAATCTCTGTTTTGTTCTGAGTCCTCTTGGGATGCGCAGAGGTTTTCCTTCCGAGTTCTCGGGTCACAGGAGAAGACGGAGACACGTACCCCACGGGAGACAGAAACCGCTCTACTACATTCCTGTCACACTACAGGCAGGATAGAAAGTCGCAGGCTTGGGCCTAACTGAGGAGCAACAAAACGTTGCTATGGCAGCAATGGAGTCCACTCTGCCTCATAAAGCTCGGGCCGCCCCATGCACCACCCGGGGGCCCACCAGGAAACTGGCAGGAAGGGTGGGAAAAGAGCCAAAAGGTGCGGCAGGCCACCTACGTCACCCTCAGCTTTGACCAAAACACCTCCCAAAGTGGCCTTTCAGTGAACCCGAAGTGGGTCCTGGCTGTCAACTTCCCTGCTTCACGCAGGATATCGATCTCAACGTTCCCCGTGATGATGAACCCACTGGGAGCCCAGGCTGGCACGCTCCTTCCAGGTCAGGTCGGACACCAATGCCATGAGCCTGCCCCCTCCCTCGGAGATCCCACCAAGGGCAAGGTGGGGGAAGAGGCGGGGGTGAGGGGCATGTGGCCCTGAGGGGCCTCGCACCGCTCAGTGTCTCAACTATCAAGTGCAGGAGATTTCCAAGGCCTCCATCTGGTCATCTCACATCCTGTTCCCCTCCTGAGTCGGGGGGCAGTGAGGGATCTGCTGCCCCCGAATCCACGTGCCCAGGGCACGTGTGGGGGCCGGGGGTCTGCACGAGACACCTGTGCGGACATGTCCATCCAGACGCTTACACACCACACATGCACACGCAACCCGCCGCACAGAACATATTTGTGACATACCACACACACATATGCCACACACGCCCAACACACCCACAGCACAGTCACACAGGGTTTCTGGACTCCTTTATCCTTCATGACCTTTCTGTGCTATTTCCTTCCCCTGAGCCGCCTCTCCACCCGCGCTAATGGCCCTCTCTTGACTTTCAAGCCCCTCTGGTGTCAGTCCCTAGACGACCACCCTAACACCCCCACTAGATCCGAGCTGGGCCCGCATCTACTCCTTCCCAAACTGTCAGGACTGGTCCTCCAGACTCATGCCGAGGGAAGGGAGCCACATGGTCTCCCTCCTGGGCCCACTTGGTGGGGCTGGGTCCCCTCTCAGCCCCAAGCTCGGTTCCTGACGTTCGTGTTCCATCATCCCTAAGAGTTCAGTCCCTGTTTTGGTGAGATGTGTTGGTCCCGCGCTGCTCCCACAAGGCCAACGTCACCTCCACGTCCCCACCACGAGCATGGCCGACTCGAGGGAGCTCTGCGCGGAGGCTGCCGCACTGGCCCAGTGTGGCTGTGGACACCACAGTCCCTTCCGCCTGCTGGGGCCGTCGGTATGATGGAAGTCGCCACGCCACACGACACCAAGCTCCGTGGAAACGGGCGCCCTGGGCAGACCTCCCTGTTCCTATCACAGCCTCGCAAACGTGACCTTCTGAACCCCGACACCTGTCCTGACAGTGCTCTGAATCTCTGTTTTGTTCTGTGTCCTGTTTGCGATGCACAGAGGTTACGCTTCCGAGTTCTCCAGTCACTGGAGAAGAAGGAGACACGTACCCCACCAGAGACAGAAACCGCTACACTACATTCCTGGTCACACTCCAGGCAGGATAGAAAGCCGCAGGCTTGGGCCTAACTGAGGAGCATCAAAACGATGCTATGGCAGCAATGGAGTCCAGCCTACCACATAAACCTGGGCCCCCCCCCTCCCCACCCGGGGGCCCCCGCAGCCAACTGGCAGGCAGGGTGGGCAAAGAGCCTAAGGGTGCTGCAGGCCACCTACGTGGCCCTCAGCTTTGACCGAAACACCTCCCAAGGTGGCCTTTCAGTGAACCCGCGGTGGGTCCTGGCCCTCAACTTCCTGCTTCATGCAGGATGTCGATCCCAAAGTTCCCTGTGATGATGCACCCACTGGGAGTCCAGGCTGGCATGCTCCCTCCAGGTCAGGTCGGACACCAACGCCCTGAGTCTGCTCCCTCCCTCGGAGATCCCACCAAGGCCGAGGTGGAGGGATGCGGGGGTGAGGGGCATGTGGCCATGCGGGGTGTCTCCCAGCTCAGGGTCTCAACTATCAAGTGCAGGAGATTTCCAAGGCCCCAATTTGGCCATCACACATCTTGATCCCCTTCTGAGTCGGGGGGCAGTGAGGGATATGCTGTCCCCGAACCCACGTTCCAGGGCAAGTGTGGGTGGCCCCGCACGAGACACCTGTGCAGAAATGTCCATTCAAACGCACACACACCTCACATGCACACGCAACCCACCACACAGAACACATTTGTGACATACCACACACACATACACCACACACGCGCAACACACCCACACCACAGGCAAACACACCACAAGCACACACACCACAGGCACACAGGGTTTCTGGACTCCTTTCTCCTTCATGACCTTTCTGTGCTATTTCTTTGGCCTGGAGCCGACTCTCCACCCACCGCTAATGGCCCTCTCTTGCCTTTCAAGACCCTGCTGGTGTCAGTCTCTAGATCGACATCCCTAACATCCCACCAGATCCGAGCTGGACCCGCGTCTGCTCCTTCCCAAACTGTCGGGATTGGTCCTCCAGACTCAGGCCGAGGGAAGGGAGCCCCATGGTCTCCCTCCTGGGCCCACTTGGTGGGGCCTGGGTCCCCTCTCAGCCCAAGCTCGGTTCCTGACGTTCGGGTTCCGTCAGCCCCAAGGGTTCAGTCCATGTTTTGGTGAGATGTGTTGGTGCCGCGCTGCGCCTACAAGGCCAACGTCAACTCCACGTCCTCTCCACGAGCATGGCCGACTGGATGGAGCTGTGCTCTGAGGCTGCCGCACTGGTCCGGTGTGGCTGTGGACATCGCAGACCCTGTCGCCTGCCGGGGCCGTCAGTATGATGGAAGCCACCACGCCACACGACGCCAAGCTCCCTGGAACAGAAAGCCCTGGGCGCATCTCCCTGTTCCTATCAGAGCCTGGCAAACGTGACCTTCTGAACCCCGACACCGGTCCTGACAGTGCCCCGAATGTCTGTTTTGTTCTGTGTCCTGCTTGAGATGCGCATAGGTCACACTTCCGAATTCTCCGGTCACAGGAGAAGAAGAACTCCACAAGGCCAACATCATCTCCACGTCCCCCAACACGATTATGGCCGACTCGAGGGAACTCTGCGCGGAGGCTGCTGCCCTGGTCCGGTGTGGCTGTGGACAACCGCCGACCCTGCTGCCTGCCGGGGCCGTCGAAATGATGGAGCCGACACGTCTCACCACGCCAAGCTCCCCGGAACAGGGTGCTCTGGGCACATCTGCATGTTCCTATCACAGCCTGGCAAACGTGACCTTCTGAACCCTGACACCATACCTGATAGCGCCCGGAATAACTGTTCTGTTCTCTGTCCTGCTTGGGATGGTCAGAGGTTACGCTTCCGAGTTCTCTGGTCACAGGAGAAGAAGGAGACACCTAACACCATGGGAGACAGAAATCACTCCACTACATTCCTGGTCACACTCGAGGCAGGATAGAATGCCGCAGGCTTGGGCCTAAATGGGGACCAACAAAACCGTTGCTATGGCAGCAATGGAGTCCAGCGTACCTCATAAAGCCGGGGCCGCCCCCCGCCCCACCAGGGGCCCCCGCAGGCAACTGGCAGGCAGGGTGGGCAAAGAGCATAAGGGTGTTGCAGGCCACCTACGAGGTCCTCAGCTTCGACCACATTACCTCCCAAGGTGGACTTCCAGTGAACCCGCGGTGGGTCCTGGCCCTCAACATCTTGCTTCACGAAGGATGTCGGCCCAATGTTCCCTGTGATGATGCACCCACTGGGAGCCCAGGCTGGCACACACCCTCCAGGTCAGGTCAGACACCACCGCCCTAGCCTGCCCCCTCCCTCGGAGGTCCCACCAAGGCCGAGGTGGAGAAAGAGGTGGGGGTGAGGGACATGTGGCCCTGAGAGGCCTCTCCCCGCTCAGGATCTCAACTATCAAGTGCAGGAGCTTTCAAGACCTCCATTTGGCCATCTCACTTCCTATTCCCCTCCTGAGTAGGGGGCAGTGAGGGATCTACTGCCCCCGAATCCATGAGCCCAGGGCACGTGAGGGGGCCGGGGGACGGCACGAGACACCTGTGCGGACACGTCCATCCAGACGCTCACACACCACACATGCACACGCAAACCACCCCACAGAACACATTTGTGACATACCACACACACATACACCACACACGTCCAACACACCCACACCACAGGCACACAGGGTTTCTGGACTCCTTTCTCCTTCATGACCTTTCTGTGCTATTTCCTTGCCCTGAGACGCCTCTTCAGGCACCGCTAATGGTCCAATCTTGCCTTTCAAGCCCCTCCTGGTGTCCGTCCCTGGACGACCTCCCTAACACCCCCACCAGATCCGAGCTGGGCCCGCATCTACTCCTTCCCAAACTGCCGGGACTGGTCCTCCAGACTCAGGCCAAGGGAAGGGTGCTCCATGGTACCCCTCCTGGGCCCACTTGGTGGGGCCTGGGTCCCCTCCCACCCCAAGCTCGGTTCCTGACGTTCGTGTTCCATCATCCCTAAGGGTTCAGTCCCTGTTTAGGTGAGATGTGTTGGTGCCGCGCTGCTCCCACAAGGCCACTGTCTCCTCGAAGTCACCACCACGAGCATGTGCGACTCGAGGGAGCTCTGCGCGGAGGCTGCCGCACTTGCCCGATGTGGCTGTGGACACCTACGACCCTGTCGCCTGCCGGGGCCGTCGGAAGGATGGACGTCGCCATGCCACGCCACGCCAAGCTCCCTGGAACAGGGCGACCAGGGAGCATCTGCTTGTTCCTATCACAGACTGGCAAACCTGACCTTCTGAACCCCGTCACCAGTCCTGATAGCGTCCCGAATCACTGTTTTGTTCTGTGTCCTGCTTGGGATGCGCAGAGGTTATGCTTCTGAGTTCTCCGGTCACAGGAGAAGAAGGAGACGCCCTACCACCACGGGAGACAGAAACAGCACCACTACCTTCCTGGTCACACTCAAGGCAGGATAGAATGTCGCAGGCTTGGGCCTAACTGAGGAGCAACAAATCGTTGCTATGGCAGCAATGGAGCCCAGCCTGCCTCATAAAGCCTGGGCCGCCCCGGCCCCACCCGGGGGCCCTCGCAGCCAACTGCAGGCAGGGTGGGTAAAGAGCCTAGGGGTGCTGCAGGCCACTTACGTGGCCCTCAGCTTTGATCGCAACGCCTCCCAAGGTGGCCTTTCATTGAACCCGCGGTGGGTCCAGGCCCTCAACTTCCTGCTTCAGGGAGGATGTCGATCCTAAATTTCCCCGTGATGATGTACCCCCTGGGAGCCCAGGCTGGCACGCTCCCTCCAGGTCAGGTCTGACCCCAACACAAAGAGCCTGCCCTCTCCCTCGGAGATCCCACCAAGGCCGAGGTGGAGGAAGACGCGAGGGAGAGGGGCATGTGGCCCTGATGGGCCTCTCCCCGCTCAGGGTCTCAACTATCAAGTGCAATAGATTTCCAAGGCCCCCATTTGGCCATCTCACATCCTGTTCCCCTCCTGAGTCGGGGAGCATTGAGGGATCTGCTGCCCCAAATACCACGTGCCCAGGGTACGTGTGGGTGGCCCGCACGAGACATCTGTGCGGGACACATCCATCCACATGCTCACACACCACAAATGCACACGCAATCCAAACACACAGAACACATTTGTGACATACCACACACACATAGACCACACACACGCAACACACCCACACCACAGGCACACACACCACAAGCACACACACCACAGGCACACAGGGTTTCTGGACTCCTTTCTCCTTCATGATATTTCTGTGCTATTTCGTTGGCCTGGAGCCGCCTCTCCACCCACCGCTAATGGCCCTCTCTTGCCTTTGAAGACCATGCTGGGGTCAGTCTCTAGACGACCTCCCTAACACCCCACCAGATCCGAGCTGGGCCCGCGTCTACTCCTTTCCAAACTGCCAGGACTGGTCCTCAAGATTCAGGCAGAGGGAAGGGAACCCCATGGTCTCCTTCCTGGCCCACTTGTTGGGGCCTGGGTCCCCTCTCAGCCCAAGCTCGGTTCCTGACGTTCGTGTTCATCATCCCTAAGGGTTCATTCCCTGTTTTGGTGAGATGTGTTGGTCCCGCGCTGCTCCCACATGGCCACCGTCATCTCCCCGTCCCTACCACGAACATGGCCGACACGAGGGAGCTCTGCGTGGAGTCTGCCGCAGAGGTCCCTGTGTGGCTGTGGACACCGCGGACCCTGTTGCCTGCCGGGCCGTCGGTATGATGAAAGCTGGCACGCCACACGACGCCAAGCTCCCTGGAACAGGGCGCCTTAGGCACACATGTCTGTTCCTATCACAGCCTGGGAAACGTGACCTTCTGAACCCCGACAACGGTCATGACAGCGCCCCGAATCACTGTTTTGTTCTGTGTCCTGCATGGGATGCGAAGAGGTTACGCTTCCGAGCTCTCCGGTCAACGGAGAAGCAGGAGACACCTAGGAGACACCTGAGTTCGTGTTCCGTCATCCCTAAGGGTTCAGTCCCTGTTTTGGTGAGATGTGTTGGTCCCGCGCTGCTCCCACAAGGCCAACGTCACCTCTACATCCCCACCACTAGCATGGCCGACTCGAGGGAGCTCTGCGCGGAGGCTGCCACACTCTCCCGGCGTCTCTGTGGACACCGCAGACCCTTCCGCCTGAGGGGGCCGTCAGAATGATGGAAGCCGCCACGCCACACGACGCCAAGCTCCCTGGAACAGGGCGTCCGGGGCGCACCTCCCTGTTCCTATCACAGCCTGGCAAACGTGATCTTCTGAACCCCGAAATCGGACCTGACAGTGCCCCGAATCTCTGTTTTGTTCTGTGTCTTGCTTGGGATGCGCAGAGGTTGCGCTTCTGAGTTCTCCGGTCACAGGAGAAGAAGGAGACACGTACCGCACGGGAGACAGAAACGCTCCAATACATTCCTGGTCACTCTCCAGCAGGATAGAAAGCCGCAGGCTTGGGCCTAACTGATGAGCAACAAATCGTTGCAATGGCAGCAATGGAGTCCAGCCTGCCTCATAATGCCGGGGCCGCCCCCCGCCCCCACCGGGGGCCACTGCAGCCAACTGGCAGGCAGGGTGGCAAAGAGCCTAAGGGTGCTACAGACCACTTATGTGTCCCTCAGCATTGACGAAACACCTCCCAAGGTGGCCTTTCATTGAACCGGCGGAGGGTCCTGGCCCTAACTTCCTGCTTTACGCAGATGTCGATCCTAAAGTTCCCCGTGTTGATGCACCCACTGGGAGCCCAGGGCTGGCACCCTCCATTCAGGTCAGGTCGGACACCACGCCCTAGCCTGCACCCCTCCTCGGAGATCCACCAAGGCCAGGTGGAGGAAGAGGGGGGATTGAGGTGCATGTCGCACTGAGAGACCTATCCCCACTCAGGATCTCATCTATCAAGTGCAGGAGCTTTCCAAGGCCTACATCTGGCCATCTCACATCCTGTTCCCCTCCTGAGTCGGGGGGCAGTGAGGGATCTGCTGCCCCCGAATCCATGTGCCCAGGGCACGTGAGGGGGCCGGGGTTCGGGAACGAGACACCTGTGTGGACACGTCCATCCAGACGCTCACACACAACACTGCACATGCAACCCACCCCACAAACACATTTGTGACATACCACACACACATAGGCCACACAGCCCAACACACCCACACCACAGTCACACAGGTTTTCTGGACTCCTTTATTCTTCATGACCTTCTGTGCTATTTCCTTGACCTGAGGCGACTCTCCACCCTCGCTAATGCCCTCTCTTGCCTTTCAAGCCCCTTCTGGTGTCAGTCCCTAGACGACCTCCCTAACACCCCCACCAATCCGAGCTGGGCCCGCATCTACTCCTTCCCAAACTGCCGGGACTGGTCCTCCAGATACAGGCAGGAGTGAAGGGAGACCCCTTCCTTCTGGGCCCACCCGTTGGGGCCTGGTCCCCTCTCAGACCAAGCACGTACCTGAGTTCGTGTTTCAGTCATCCCTAAGGGTTCAGGACCCTGTTTTGGTGACAGGTGTTGGTGCTGCGCTGCTCCCACAAGACCACCGTCACCTCCACCTCCCCACCACGAGCATGGCCGATTCGAGGGAGCTCTGCGCGGAACCCTCCCACACTGGCCCACTGTGGCTGTGGACATAGCTTGACAATACCGCCAGCCGGGCTGTCGAAGGATGGACGTTGCCACGCCACACGACGCCAAGCTCACTGGAACATTGTGCCCTGGGGGGCACCTCTGGTTTCCCTATCTAAGCCTGGCAAACGTGACCTTCTGAACCCCCGACACCGGTCCTGACAGTGCCCCGAATCTCTGTTTTGTTCTGTGTCCTGCTTGGGATGCGCACAGGTTACCTTTCGAGTTCTCTGTTCACAGGAGAAGAAGGAGACACTTACCCCATGTGAGAGAGATACAGCTCACTACATTCCTGGTCACACTCCAGGAAGGGAAAGAAAGCCGCAGTCTTGGGCCTAACTGAGGAGCAACAAAACGTTGCTATGGTAGGAATGGAGTCCAGCCTGCCTCATAAAGCCGGGCCGCCCCCCGCCCCAGCCGGGGGCCCCCGCAGCCAACTGGCAGGCAGGGTGGTCAAAGAGCCTAAGGGTGCTGCAGGCCACATACGTAGCCCTCAGCTTTGACGGAAACACCTCCCAAGGTGGCCTTTCAGTGAACCCGCGGTGGGTCCTGGCCCTCAACTTCCTGCTTCACGCAGGATGACAATCCCAAAGTTCCCCGTGATGATTCACCCAATGGGAGCCCAGGCTGGTACGCTTCCTCCAGGTCAGGACGGAAACCACCGCCCTATCCTGCCTCCTCCCTCGGAGGTACCACCAAGGCCGAGGTGGAGGAAGAGGGGGGATTGAGGGGCATGTCGCACTGAGAGGCCTATCCCCACTCAGGATCTCATCTATCAAGTGCAGGAGCTTTCCAAGGCCTACATCTGGCCATCTCACATCCTGTTCCCCTCCTGAGTCGGGGGGCAGTGAGGGATCTGCTGCCCCCGAATCCATGTGCCCAGGGCACGTGAGGGGGCCGGGGGTCGGAACGAGACACCTGTGTGGACACATCCATCCAGACGCTCACACACAACACGTGCACATGCAACCCACCCCACAGAACACATTTGTGACATACCACACACACATAGGCCACACACGCCCAACACACCCACACCACAGTCACACAGGGTTTCTGAACTCCTTTATTCTTCATGACCTTTCTGTGCTATTTCCTTGACCTGAGCGACTCTCCACCCTCGCTAATGGCCCTCTCTTGCCTTTCAAGCCCCTTCTGGTGTCAGTCCCTAGACGACCTCCCTAACACCCCCACCAGATCCGAGCTGGGCCCGCATCTACTCCTTCCCAAACTGCCGGGACTGGTCCTCCAGATACAGGCAGAGTGAAGGGAGACCCCTTCCTTCTGGGCCCACCCGTTGGGCCTGGGTCCCCTCTCAGACCAAGCACGGTTCCTGAGTTCGTGTTCAGTCATCCCTAAGGGTTCAGACCCTGTTTTGGTGACAGGTGTTGGTGCTGCGCTGCTCCCACAAGACCACCGTCACCTCCACCTCCCCACCACGAGCATGGCCGACTCGAGGGAGCTCTGCGCGGAACCTCCCACACTGGCCCACTGTGGCTGTGGACATAGCTGACACTACCGCCAGCCGGGGCTGTCGGAAGGATGGACTTTGCCACGCCACACGACGCCAAGCTCACTGGAACAGCACCCTGTTCCTATCTAAGCCTGGCAAACGTGACCTTCTGAACCCCGAAACCGGTCCTGACAGTGCCCCGAATCTCTGTTTTGTTCTGTGTCCTGCTTGGGATGCGCACAGGTTACGCTTTCGAGTTCTCTGGTCACAGGAGAAGAAGGAGACACGTACCCCATGGGAGAGAGAAACAGCTCACTACATTCCTGGTCACAATCCAGGAAGGAAAGAAAGCCGCAGGCTTGGGCCTAACTGAGGAGCAACAAAACGTTGCTATGGCAGCAATGGAGTACAATCTGCATCATAAAGCCGGGGCCGCACCTGCCCCACAAGGGGGCACCCGCAGGCAACTGGCAGGCAGGGTTCGCAAAGAGCCTAAAGGGTGCTGCAGGCCACCTACGTGGGCCCTCAGCTTTGACCGAAACACCTCCCAAGGTGGCCTTTCAGTGAAACAGCGGTGGGTCCTGGCCCTCAACTTCCTGCTTCACGTAGGATGTCGATCCCAAAGTTCCCTGTGATGATGCACCCACTGGGAGTCCAGGCTGGCACGCTCCCTCCAGTCAGGTCGGACACCAACGCCCTGAGCCTAGCCCCCTCCCTGAGATCCCACCAAGGCCGAGGTGGAAGGAAGAGGTGAGGGTGAGTTGCATGTGGCCCTGAGGGCCTCTCCCACTCAGGGTCTCAACTATCAAGTGCAGGAGTTTTCCAAGGCCCCATTGGCCATCACACATCCTGTTCCCCTCCTGAGTCGGGGAGGCAGTGAGGGATCTGCCCAGGGCAAGTGTGGGTGGCCCGCACGAGACACCTGTGCGGACACGTCCATCCAAACGCACACACACCACACATTCACACGCAAACCACCGCACAGAACACATTTGTGACGTACCACACACACTATGCCACACAAGCCCAACACACCCACACCACAGTCCACACAGGTTTTTCTGAGACTCCTTTCTCCTTCATGACATGTCTGTGCTATTTCCATGCCGTGAGTCGCCTCTCCACCCTCCGTTAATGGCCCTCTCTTGCCTTTCCAGACCCTGCTGTTGACATTCTGTAGACGACCTCCCAAAAACCCCCACCAGATCCGAGCTGGGCCCCGCGTCTACTCATTCTCAAACTGCCGGGACTGGTCCTCCAGACTCTGGCCGAGGGAAGGGAGATCATTCCCTTCTGGGTCCACTTGGTGGGGCCTGGGTCCCCTCTCAGCCCAAGCTTCGGGTTCCTGACGTTCGTGTTCCGTCATCCCTAAGAGTTCCGTCTCTGTTTTGATGAGATGTGTTGGTGTCGCGCTGCTCCCTCAAGGCCACCGTCATCTCCATGTCCCCACCACGGACAGGGCCGATTCGAGGGAGATCTGCGCGGACGCTTCCCGCACTGGACCGGTGTGGCTGTGGACACCGCCGACACTGCCGCCTGCCAGGGCCGTCGGAAGGATGGATGCCGCCACGTCACACCACGCCAAGCTCCCTGAACAGGGCGCACCTGGGCACACCTGCGTGTTCCTATCACAGCCTGGCAAACGTGACCTTCTGAACCCGTCACCAGTCCTGATAGCGTCCCGAATCCTGTTTTGATCTGTGTCCTGCTTGGGATGCGCAGATGTTACGCTTCTGAGTTCTCCGTCACTGGAGAAGAAAGGAGACACTTACCACCTCGGAGACAGAAACTGCTCCACTACCTTCCTGGTCACACTCCAGGCAGGATAGAAACCCGCAGGCATGGGCCTACCTGAGGAGCAACAAATCGTTGCTATGGCAGCAATGGAGTCCAGCCTGCCTCATAAAGCCTGGGCCGTCCCCGGCCCCACCTGGGGGCCCCCGCAGCCAACTGGCAGGCAGGGTGGGTAACACCTCCCAAGGTCGCCTTTCATTGAACCCGCGGTGGGTCCTGGCCCTCAACTTCCTGCTTCACGCAGGATGTCCATCCTAAAGTTCCCCGTGGTGATGCACCTCCTGGGAGCCCAGGCTGGCACGCTCTCTCCAGGTTCGGTCGGACACCACCGCAATGAGCCTGCCCCCGCCCTCGGAGGTCCCTCCAAGGCCGAGGTGGAGGAAGAGGCGAGGGAGAGGGGCATGTGGCCCTGAGGGGCCTCTCCCCGCTCAGGGTCTCAACTATCAAGTGCAGGAGCTTTCCAAGGCCCCCATTTGGCCATCTCACATCCTGTTCCCCTCCTGGGTCCGGGAGCAGTGAGGGATCTGCTGCCCAAAACCACGTGCCCAGTGTTCTGTGGGTGGCCCGCACGATACACCTGTGCGGACATGTCCATCCACATGCCTCACACACCACACATGCACACGGAAACCCACCACACATTAGCAACAATTTGTTACATAAAACACACACATACCCCTACACACTCGTCAACACACCCACACCTCAGGCACACACACCACAAGCACACACACCACAGGCACTAATGGTTTCTGGACACTAGTTTATCCTTCATGAGTTTCTGTGCTATTTCCTTTGGCGTGGAGCCGCATCTCCACCCAACGCTAATGGCCTTCTCTTGCCTTTCAAGACCCTGCTGGTGGTGAGTCTCTAGACGACTTCCCTAACCCCCACCAGACCTGCGCTGGGCCGCGTCTACACCTTCCCAAACTGCCGGGACTGGTCCTCAAGACTCAGGGCAGAGGGAAGGGGAGCCCAAAGGTCACCTTTCTCGGGCCACTTGGTGGGGCCTTGTGTCCCCTCTCAGCCCAAGCTCGGATCCTACGTTCGTGTTCCGTTATCCCTAAGGGTTCAGTCCCTGTTTTGGTGAGATGTTTTGATGCCACTCTGCTCCCACAAGACCAACGTCACCTCCACGTCCCCACCAGGACTATGTCCGACTCGAGGGAGCTCTGCGAAGAGGCTGCCACACTGGCCCAGTGTTGATGTGGACACCGTCGTCCCTGCCGCTGCCGGAGGGCCGTGACCGCAACACCTCCCAAAGTGGCCTTTCATTGAACCTGCGGTGGGTCCTGGCCCTCAACTTCCTGCTTCAGGGAGGATGTCGATCCTAAAGTTCCCCGTGATGATGCACACCCTGGGAGCCCAGGTTGGCAAGCTCCCTCCAGGTCAGATCGGACACCACCGCAATGAGCCTGCCCCTCCCTTGGAGGTCCCACCAAGGCCGAGGTGGAGGAAGAGGCGGGGCTGAGGGGCATGTGGCCCTGAGGCGCCTATCCCCGCTCAGGATCTCATCTATCAAGTGCAGGAGCTTTCCAAGGCCTCCATCTGGCCATCTCACATCCTGTTCCCCTCCTGATTCGGGGGCAGTGAGGGATATGCTGCCCCCGAATCCATGTGCCCAGGGCACGTGTTGGCGCCGCGGGTCGGCACGAGACACCTGTGCGGACACGTCCATCCAAACGCTCACACACCACACATGCACACGCAACCCACTGCACAGAACACTTTTGTGACATGCGACACACACATATACGACACACGCCCAACACACACACACCACAGTCACACAGGGTTTCTGGACTCCTTTATCCTTCATGACCTTTCTGTGCTATTTCCTTGCCCTGAGCCGCCTCTCCACCCCTGCTAATGGCCCTCTCTTGCCTTTCAAGCCCCTTCTAGTGTCAGTCCGTAGACGACCTCCCAAACAACCCACCAGATCCGAGCTGGGCCAGCATCTACTCCTTCCCAAACTGTCGGGACTGGTCCTCCAGACTGATGCTGAGGGAAGGGAACCCCATGGTCTCCCTCCTGGGCCCACGTGGTGGGGCCTGGGTCCTCTCTCAGCCCAAGCTCGGTTCCTGACGTTCGTGTTCCGTCATCCCTAAGGGTTCAGTCCCAGTTTTGGTGAGATGTGTTGGTCCCGCGCTGTTCCCACAAGGTCACCCTCACCTCCACGTCCCCACAACGAGTATGGCAAACTCGAGGGAGCTCTGCGCGGAGGTTGCCGCACTGGCCCGGGGTCGCTGTGGACACCGCAGACCCTGCCGCCTGCGGGGACCGTCGGAATGATGGAAGCCGCCACGCCACACGACGCCAAGCTCCCTGGAACAGGGCGTATTGGCGCACCTCCCTGTTCCTATCACTGCCTGGCAAACGTGAACTTCTGAACCCTGAAACCGGACCTGACAATGCTCCGAATCTCTGTTTTGTTCTGTGTCCTTCTTGGGTTGCGCAGAGGTTACGGTTCCGAGTTCTCTGGTCACAGGAGAAGAAGGACACACCTACCTCCACGGGAGACAAAAACCGCTCCACTACCTTCATGATCACACTGCAGACATGATAGAAAGCCGCAGGCTTGGGCCTAACTGAGGAGCAACAAAACGTTGCTATGGCAGCAATGGAGTCCAGCCTGCCTCATAATGCCGGGGCCGTCCCCCGCCCACCCGGGGGCCCCCGCAGCCAACTGGCAGGCAGGGTGGGCAAAGAGCCTAAGGGTGCTGCAGGCCACTTACGTGGCCCTCAGCTTTGACCGAAACACCTCGCAAGGTGGCCTTTCATTGAACCCGCGGTGGTTCCTGGCCCTCAACTTCCTGCTTCACGCAGGATGACGATCCTAAAGTTCCCCGTGATGATGCACCCACTGGGAGCCCAGGCTGGCACGCTCTATCCAGGTCAGGTCGGTCACCAATGCCCTGAGCCTGCCCCCTCCCTCGGAGATCCCACCAAGGCCGAGGTGGAGGAAGAGGCGGGGGTGAGGGGCATGTGGCCATGTGGGGCCTCTTCCCTCAGGGTCTCAACTATCATGTTGCAGGGAAGTTTTCCCCAAGGACCCCCATTTGGCCATTTCACATCCTATTGTCGCCTCCTCCTGAGTCGGGGGTCAGTGATGGATCTGCTTGCCCCAAAAACAGACATGCCCCAGGGCACGTGTGGGTAGCCCCTCACGAGACACCTGTGCGGACACGTCCATCCACACCCTGACACAACCCACATGCACACGCATCCCACCACACAAGAACACATTTGTGACATACCACACACACATACACCACACACACGGCAACACACCCACACCAGAGGCACACACACCAGCAAGCACACACACCACAGGGCACACAGGGTTTCCTATACTCCTTCACCTTCATGACCTGTCTGTGCTAATTGTTCTTGCCCTGAGGCTTCTCCACCCCGCTAATGGCCCTCTCTTGCCTTTAATCCCCTGCTGGTGTCCAGTCCCTAGACGTGCTCCCTAACATCCCTCTCCAGGTCCGAGATGGGCCCGCATCTACTCCTTCCCAAACTGTCGGGACTGGTCCTCCAGACTCATGCCGAGGGAAGGGAGCCCATGCTCCCCTCCTGGGCCCACTTTGGTGGGGCCTGTGTCCCCCTCATATCCCAAGCTAGGCTCTGACCGTTCGTGTTACGTCATCCCCAAGGGTTCAGTCCCTGTTTTGGTGAGATGTGTTGGTCCCGCGCGGCTCTCACAAGGCCAACTCACCTCCACGTCCCCACCACTAGCATGGCGGACTCGAGGGTGCTCTGCGCGGAGGCTGCCGCACTGGCCCGGGGTCGCTGTGGACACCGCAGACCCTGCCGCCTGCGGGGGCCGTCGGAATGATGGAAGCCGCCACGACACAGCACGCCAAGCTCCCTGGAACAGGGCGTCCTGGGCGCACCTCCCTGTTCCTATCACAGCCTGGCAAACGTGACCTTTCTGAACCCCGAAACTGGACCCTGACAGTTGTCCCCGAATCTCTGTTTTGTTCTGTGTCCTGCATGGGATGCGCAGAGGTTACGCTTCCGAGTTCTCCGGTCACAGGAGAAGAAGGAGACACTACCGCACGGGAGACAGAAACCGCTCCACTATATTCTGGTCACACTCCAGGCAGGATGGAAAAGCCGCAAGCTTGTGTCTAACTGAGAGCAACAAAACGTTGCTATGACAGCAATGGAGTCCAGCCTGCCTCATAATGCTGGGGCTGCCCCCCCGCCCCACCCGGGGGCCCCCGCAGCCAACTGGCAGTGAGGGTGGGCAAAGAGCCTAAGGGTGCTGCAGGCCACTTACCGTGGCCTCAGCTATGACCGAAACACCTCCCAAGGTGGCCTTTCATTGACCCGTGATGGGTCCTGGCCCTCAACTTCCTGCTTCACGCAGAATGATGATCCTAAAGTTCCCAGTGATGATGCACCCACTGGGAGCCCAGGCTGGCAACGCTCCATCCAGGTCAGGCCGGACACCAACTTCCAGAGCCTGCCCCCTCCCTCGGAGATCCCACCAACCCTGAGGTGGAGGAAGAGGCGGGGGTGTGGGGCATTTGGCCATGTGGGGCCTCTCGCGCTCAGGGTCTCAACTATCAAGTGCAGGAAGTTTCCAAGGCCTCCATTTGGCCATCTCACATCCTTTTCCCCTCCTGAGTCGGGGGCAGGGAGGGATCTGCTGCCCCAAAAGCGACATACCCAGGCACGTGTGGGTAGCCCTCACGAGACACCTGTGCGGACACGTCCATCCACACGCTCACACACCACACATGCACACGCAACCCACCACACAGAACACATTTGTGACATACCACAAACACATACGCCACACACGCCCAACACACCCTCACCAGAGTCACACACGGTTTCTGGATTCCTTTGCCTTCATGACCTTTCTGTGCTATTTCTTTGGCCTGGAGCCGCCTCTCCACCCCCACTAATGGCCCCCTCTTCCCTTTCATGCCACTTCTGGTGACAGTCCCTACACGACCTCCCTAACACCCACACTAGATCCGAGCTGGGCCCATGTCTACTGCACCTGGTCCTCCAGACTCATGCCGAGGAGAGGGAGCCCCCATGCTCTCCCTCCTGGGCCCACTGGTGGGGCCTGTGTCCCCTCATATCCCAAGCTAGGCTCCTGACGTTCGTGTTACGTCATCCCTAAGGGTTCAGTCCCTGTTTTTGTGAGATGTCTGTTGGCCCTCGCTGCTCCCACAAGGCTACCGTCATCTCCACGTCCCCACCACAAACATGGACCGACCTCAAGGGAGCTCTGCGCAGAGGTTGCCGCACTGCCTGGTGTGGCTGTGGACACCGCAGACCCTGCCACCTGCCGGGGCTGTCGGTTTGATGGAAGCCGCCACGCCACACGACGCCTAGCTCTCTGGAACAGGGCGCCCTTGGCGCACATCCCTTGTTCCTATCACAGCCTGGCAAACGTGACCTTCTGGACCTCGACACCGGTCCTGATATCGCCCTGAATCACTGTGTTGTTCTGTGACCTTTTTGGGATGCGCCGAGTTTACGCTTCTGAGTTCTCTGGTCACAGGAGAAGAAGGAGACACCTACCACCACGGGAAGACAGAAACCGCTCCACTACATTACTGGTCACACTCCAGGCAGGATAGAAAGCCGCAGGCTCGGGCTAACTGAGGAGCAACAAAACCCCGATGCTATGGCAGCAATGGAGTCCAGCCTGCCTCATAAAGCAGGGGCCGCCCCCCGCACACCAGGGGGACCCTGCAGCCAACAGGCAGGCAGGGTGGGTAAAGAGCCTAAGGGTGCTGCAGGCCACCTACGTGGCTTCAGCTTTGACCACAATACCTACGAAGGTGGACTTTCAGTGAACCCGCAGTGGGTACTGGACCTCAACTTCCTGTTACACGCGAGATGTCGATCCCAAAATTTTCCGGTAATGATGTACCCACTGGAATCCCAGGCAGGCACGCTCCCTCCAGTCACGGACAGACACCACCGCCCTAGCCGGCCCCTCCCTCGGAGGTACCACCAAGGCCGAGGTGGAGAAGAGGAGGGGTGTGAGGGGCATGTGGCCCTGAGGGGACTCTCCCGGTTCAGGGTCTCAACTATCAAGTGCAGGAACTTTCCAAGGCCCCCATTTGGCCATCACACATCCTGTTCCCCTCCTGAGTCGGGGGGTAGTGAGGGAAATGCTGACCCCAAAACCACGTTCCCAGGGCACGTGTGTGTGGCTCGCACGTGACACCTGTGCGGACACGTCCATCCAAACGCACACACCCCACACATGCACAAGCAACCCACCACACAGAACACATTTGTGACATACCACACACACATACACCACACACGTGCAACACACCCACACCACAGTCACACACACCACAAGCACACACACCACAGGCACACAGGGTTTCTGGACTCCTTTCTCCTTCATGACATTTCTGTGCTATTTCGTTGGCCTGGAGCCGCCTCTCCACCCACCGCTAATAGCCCTCTCTTGCCTTTCAAGACTCTGCTGTTGGCAGTCTCTAGACGACCTCCCTAACACCCCCACCAGATCCGAGCTGGGCCCGCGACTACTCCTTCGCAAAATGCCAGGACTGGTCCTCCAGACTAAGGCCGAGGGAAGGGTGGACCACTCCTTCTGGGCCCACTTGGTGGGGCCTGGGATCCCCGCTCAGCCCAAGCTGTTTTCCTGACTTTCGTGGTTCCTTCATCCCTAAGGGTTTCAGTCCCTGTTATGGTGAGATGTGTTGGTCCCGCTGCTCCCACAAGGCCAAAGTCACCTCCACGCCCCCACCACGAGCATGGCCGACTCGAGGGAGCTCTGCGTGGAGGCTGCCGCACTGGCCCGGGGACGCTGTGGACATCGCATACGCTGCCGCATGCGAGGCCGTCGGAATGATGGAAGCCGCCCACGCCACAGCACGCCAAGCTTCCTGGAACAGGGCGTCCTGGGCGCACCTCCCTGTTCCTATCACAATCTGGCAAACGTGACCTTCTGAAACCCAAAACCGGACCTGACAGTGCCCCGAATCTCTGTTTTGTTCTGTGTCCTGCCTGGGATGCGCAGAGGTAAGGCTTCCGAGCTCTCCGGTCACAGGAGAAGAGGAGACACGTACCGAACTGAGACAGAAACCGCTGCACTACATTCCTGGTCACACTCTAGGCAGGATAGAAAGCCGCAGGCTTGGGCCTAACTGAGGAGCAACAAAACGTTGCTATGGCAGCAATGGAGTCCTGCCTCATAAAGCCGGGGCCGCCCCCCGCCCCACCCGGGGACCCTGCAGCCAAGTGGCAGGCAGGGTGGGCAAAGAGCCTAAGGGTGCTCCAGGCCACCTACGTGGCCCTCAGGTTTGACCGAAACACCTCACGAGGTGGCCTTTCAGTGAACCCGCTGGGGGTCCTGGCCCTCAAACTTCCTGCTTCACGTAGGATGTCGATCCCAAATTTCCCTGTGACAATGCACCCACTGGGAATCCAGGTCCCTCCAGGTCAGTTCGGCACACCAACGCCCTGAGCCTGCCCCCTCCCTCGGGGATCCCACCAAAGACGAGGTGGAGGAAGAGGCTGGGGTGAGGGGCATGTGGGCCTGAGGGGCCTCTCCCCGCTCAGGGACTCAACTATCAAATGCAGGAGCTTTCAAAGGCCCCCATTTTGCCATCTCACATACTGTTCCCCTCCTGAGACCGTGAGCAGTGAGGGATCTGCTCCAAAAACCACTTGCCCAGGTATAATGTGGGTGGCCTCTATGAAACAACTGTGCGGACACATCCATCCACACTCTCACACACCACACTTCCACACGCAAACCACCACACAGAACATATTTGTGACATACCACACACACATACACCACACACGCGCAACAACCCACACCACAGGCACAGACACCACAAGCACACACACCACAGGCACACAGGATTTCTGGACTCCTTTCTCCTTCATGACCTTTCTGTGCTATTTCGTTGTCCTGGAGTTGCCTCTCCATCCACCGCTAATGGCCCTCTCTTGCCTTTCAAGACCCTGCTGGTGTCAGTCTCTAGACGACCTCCCTAACACCCCCACAAGATCCGAGCTGGGCCCGCGTCTGCTCCTTCCCAAACTGCCGGGACTGGTCCTCCAGACTCAGGCCGAGGGAAGGGAGACCACTCCCTTCTGGGCCCACTTGGTGGGGCCTGGGTCTCCTCTCAGCCTGAGCTCAGTTCCTGACGTTCGTGTTCCGTCATCCCTAAGGGTTCAGTCCCTGTATTGGTGAGATGTGTTAGTCACGCGCTGCTCCCTGGGCGCACCTGCTTGTTCCTATCACAGCCTCGCAAACGTGACCTGCTGAACCCCGACACCGGTCCTGACAGAGCCCCGAATCTCTGTTTTTCTCTGTGTCCTGCTTGGGATGCGCAGAGGTTACGCTTCCGATTTCTCCGGTCACAGGAGAAGCAGGAGACACCTACGTCCACGGGAGACAGAAACCGCTCCACTACCTTCCTGGTCACACTCCAAGCAGGATACAAAGCCGCAGGCTCGGGCCTAACTGAGGAGCAACAAAACCCTTGCTATGGCAGCATGGAGTTCAGCGTGCTTCAAAAGGCCGGGGCCGCCCCCGTCCACCCGGAGGCCCACGCAGCCAACTGGCGAGCAGGGTGGGCAAAGAGCCTATGGGAGCTGCAGGCCACTTACTGGCCCTCAGCTTTGACCGCAAACACCTCGCAAGGTGGCCTTTCATTGAACCCCGCAGTGGGTGTTAGGGCAACTCGGGATTCCAAAAGACTAGGACCATATCAATTAGGATCAGCCCTCAGTAGACCAGCCCGGACCAATTAATCAGATTCCACTTCTCACCAGACCTGCTGGGACCAATCCTTAGAGCACCCTTTGGTCTGTCTTCTGAGAACGTTAAGCACACTTCTCAGAGGAGGCAATGGAAAATTTTGCCTTAGGGCATGAAAAAATAGACCCACCCTATGGCAAGGGTTTGTGGATCAAGCCTTTAAGACCAGTTTGGTTTTGCAGGCCTTTAATGAGGCTTAATATGAGGCACCATTAAATGGTTACATCTGCCCTTTATACTAGAAAGATAGTTCCATCTTATTCAGCACAGCTGGCTACTTTACTAACAAAGGGGGGCAAACCTAGTAATTGCCTATAGCAAAGGTCAGTTAGAACCCTAGAGGCCTGAGGGCCTAATGATCTTTGGCAGATGGATGATACTCATGTTCTATCTTTTGGTAAACTCTCCTACGTGCATGTGTGTGTGGATCTTTTCTCATGTTACTGCCTTGGCACATACAGGAGAGGCCTTTAAGGATGTGATCCAGCACCTTTGTCTATGCTTTTTCTACTTGGGAATTTCCAGGGCAATCAAAACGGACAATGCCCTGCTTATACACCAGCCGCCTTCAAAATATATAATAGGATGCAGTGTTAACATGGGGGCGAGTGTATACTTGTGTATTTCCACAGGACATGGACTCCCTTCTGTGGATTTCTGATAGATTGGTACGGCCCTATGTCCAGCCTCCCCAAGCCACTGCCATCTCCTCCGGTTCCTTAAAGGATGACCCAAAGGGAGATGTAGAGACGCTTTATTGGAACATCACTCCGACGCCTCCACGGCCCTCTACCTACGAGAGATGGAGGATAATACTCTCCAGGACCCTGAGTGTGCTCTTTGTATAACAATCGGCCTTAAAGATGTGGAAGTAGTACTCACTCCAACCAGAGCGCTGCTATTCCTACTTGGGGACAAAAGGGAGAATCTGACAGATAAGGCACTGCTCTTGTTGAGAGTCAAGGGATTTCCTTGACCCTTGCTACGTTTTCTCTGTTTTAGCTTGTGTCCAGGCCTCATGTTCTTTTGTACTTTAGTCTTACATATTTTATACCGATTGTATTTTCTCTAATTGCATTAGTACAACTTATCTAGGAGATCAGTGATGCTCTCATGTGACCTAAAACTAGGTTTGTAACTCCTTTGCATTTTTAGTAAGACTAAACATTACTGAGAAAGAGTATAATACTGGGGGTCTGGATAATAATCTTTCTAACTTTGTTCACTTTTTCTTTCCATGATGATCAATATTGGAGTTTCCATTCTAATATTGTTATCTTTACAATTTTATGCGGCAGCATAAAATCTATTTCAACAGAAAAAGGAGAAGATGTTAGAGACCAGAGGTACTGGCCCTGGGTAATACTACCTAAGGAAAAGACTCAGGCCCCTAAGGCAGTGCCCTGGACTGGGACCCTCATCGGTGGATGGGGGTGCCTGGAAGCAAATGTCAGGTTGTAATACAAGAACATAATGGCTGGTCTGACTCTGAAGGAGGGCCGGTTGGCCAATGACGGGTAAGACTCCTCACAGTGGGGGGCGACTAAGACAGGCCAACGGTCAGGAAAGAGTCACCAGGACACCCGGCTATAGGGTCAATGGGCCTCTATGTTGATTTGAGATTTATCCTAATCTGAAAAAGACGGGCCATAGAAAAATAAGAGTGGCTCCAGAGCGTCTTCCCCTATTAAACCAGCATATGCTGCCATACTTGAGAATCATGGAAATAAAATCTCTAAAGAGTTTAGAATATATTTTGATCTATTTAGACTGATGCCAGACCCTCAGGAATGTGATTATTGCTGTGGGTTTCGAGTCAGGACTGTGGTAAGAAATTGAGGCCAGATAACTTCTTGTTACTTCACTATGATGATTGGAGCCAATTAACTCTGGCTAGCCTACCTCAGGATAGAGACTTGAAGGAATATTCCCAAGCAGCTGCCAAAACTCCTTTCGTTTCAGGGGAACTTAGCTGTTGTCTCTGGCCAACCCCGACACCTCTTTAAGGTACCAAGCCAGGGAGACTGAGTCTACATCAAAAAGTCCTGCCGAGAGACCCTTGTGCCGTGCTGAAAGGGACCCTACATCGTGGTGCTGACACCCTCACTGCTTTCAAAGTAGACGGCGTGGCAACCTGGGTCCATCACACTCACCTCTCCACTGTCTGAAAGGACTTTGTTGCTCGATGGATCGTCAATCAAGACTAATGCAACTTGCTGAAGCTCAGGTTACGGCACATTCGACCCCCCTGATGTTGGTAACTCTGTTAGCCCTGCTTGTTCACTGCCGGTGTTTGTCAAGAATACTTACACCCCCTGAAACATTCTAACAGTCTCCCTAGTTCACTACCCTCGTCTTGTCCCTTACCAGACCCCTCGTCATCCTACTTCTGTTACTAATCCTCAGGCCCTGTATCATCAACAGGCTGGTCCAGTTTGTCAGGGATCACGTGGAGGCCATCTAATTGATGGTCCTCCGTGCTCAATGCAGATACCTGGTAATAGAAGAGGGCAAGATAGAAAAGCAGCTGGACACATGATTGGGTCCAGAAGTCACAAGACAAGGGGGGAAGGTTAGGGAAACTCGGGATTCCAAAAGACTCGGACCAAATCAATTAGGATCCACCCCTCAATAGACCAGCCCGGACCAATTAATCAGAATCCACTTCTCACCAGACCGGCTGGGACCAATCCTTAGAGCACCGTCTCCACACAAATAGAGACACCTGTTTCCTGACTTGAAAGCTAGGGACACCTGTTTCTCGCCTGGGAACAGGACCCTGACATCAGCCAATCGCTAGGGCACGACCATCACCCTTCCCACTACTCCTTAAAACTCTTGCACCTTGGAAACTCTCTCATCTCGACCACTGCTGCGTCTGTGCGGTAGGAGATTGAGCTCGAGCTAGCTCGATTAAAGGCTCTTTGTTCTTGCATCGGACCTCGGCCCCCTGGTGGTTCCGGGGGTCTCCGAATTCCGGGCATAAACATATGGGGGCTCGTCCGGGATACCCCAAAACCCCCGAGGGACTCCCGACCCGACGAGCCTGACTGACCATGGTCAATGTCTGTCTGTTGTCTGTCTCTTCTGTGTGAGCTCAGTTTGTGAAGGACCGGCAAAGGACCTAGGCGGAACGCGCTGGAGGGGTCGCTGGTGGGGAGAGTAGGGAGACGTCCCTCACCCCGTCTGGAGGTTTCTGCCAAGAGCCTGAAGGGCTGCTTGTGAGGGAAAGCCGTACCGGAGGTTTCCGCCAAGGGCCTGAAGGGGCTGCTTGCAAGGGAAGCCATCGGGAGGTTTCCGCCAAGGGCCTGCAGGGGCTGCTTGCGAGGGAAACCGTCTGGAGGTCTCCGCCAAGGGCCTGAAGGGGCTGCTTGTGAGGGAAACCGTCGGGATTGTTTCTAGGGGCCCTCTGTTTCTCTGTTTTTGTGGGTGTCATTTTGTGGAGCATTGTGTGGCGGACTCAAGCTAATCTAAAGTTTTTAGAAAAACTGGCAGGGCTTATTAATTTATTAGATTCTGTTCTATATACCCATCAGCCCATATGGGATGACTGCCAGCAGCTTTTGCAGGTCCTGTTCATGATTAAGGAGAGGAAAAGAATCCTCAATGAGGCCTAAAAACTAGTTCCAGGTGCAGACGGGAACCCCACCACAAACTAGGCACAGATAGATAACTCATTCCCCTTAACTCGGCCCGAGTGGGATTTTAATATGGCAGACAGTAAGGAGAGGCTCCGGATCCACTGCCAGACTCTAATGGGGGGTCTCCGTATGGCTACTAGAACGCCAACCAATCTGGCCAAGGTGGGGAACATACAACAAAGAAAGGATGAGTCCCTGACAGCCTTTTTTGGAATGAATCATGGAGGTGTTCTGTGCCTGTACCCCTATGGATCCAGAGGCTCTGGAAAGCAAGGCATTTGCTATCATCGGCTTTGTAAATCAATCGGCCGCATACATCAGAAGGAAATTAAAGAAAATATACAGACTGGGAGAAAAAAATGTCTGTAGGATTTGCTGGCAATAGCCGAAAAGTATACAACAACTGGGGAGCCTCCTGAGGATAGGCAGGCTCACACCATGGAGGCTGCCAGCAGCAAACAGACACGAGACCTAGTCAGAATACTACTAGCTACCATTGCCGACCATCCTGAGGAATGAGACCGTCGTCTCTGGCAACTGGCTGATGACTCAAAAGGAGGTAAAGGAACCACCCGAGGTGGGGGGAAGCAGAGGCTGCAGAAAGATCAGTGTGCATGCTGCAAGGAGATAGGGCATTGGGCCCAAGAATGTCCGAGGGGGGTCGCTGGGAAGAAAAGCAAGGCTAATCGAGTAAAAATCTTAGAGCTAGGTGAACTAAGTGATTAGGGGAGTCGGGGTTCGGACCCTCTCCCCGAGCCCAGGGTCACTCTTAAAGAAGAGGGGACCCCTGTTGACTTCCTTGTCGACATCGGAGCACAGTATTCAGTCCTCCACATCCCACGAGGAAAGTTAGCCAGCGAAAAGTCCTGGAGACTTTCAGACAAGGGGGGCCTCAGATCACCGATGGCAAGGGCCACCCCATCCAGGTCCGAATCATTAAACTGGAGGATGGACTTTAAGACCACCTAAAAGTCTTTTCTCCACCCTGTGTGCTTCAGGCTGCCTTCAGGCTGCTTTAATCTGCCTTCAAGCCTCTAGGCCTCTGTGCCCGTTCTGTCCTCCCTTAATCCTCTTCCGGATTCTGCAACCACCTAGGGTGGAGCCTAGGTCTCTGCCTCTTCAATGCCTCAGGTAGCATTCTGCTCCCCACCTCTACATTGTTGTAAGGAAACAAACAAACAAACGCCTTTTGAAATGTCCTCACTTTTTCCACAAGAGAAAATTATGAATGGGATTTCAAAAGTACACTGGTATAAAGTTAAAATTCTGCTTTTCTCTCCATTTAAAACAAAGTTTTCTTGGACTGTTCAGCTCCTGAGAAGATAATGTAAACAAAGATTTTTTCTCTTTCTAAGGGAAAACCAAAGTTTTGGATTTCATCTTTATTGGGTCTTTGATTGCTCGGTGAATACTTCTCAATGTTAAAGGAGCTAGGTTTTACTAGCAGCCATATGATTCTATACATTGGCCGTTGGGACCTTTTACTACCACCTCGGTCAAATAAATAGGAGTTTTATGGATCTGTCTCCAAAGTAATCAGTATTAAATGTGAAACTTTGTTCCACTGAGGTTTACTGAAGGTCAAGCAAGCTCAGGGTATCTTTGTTCCAATTTGTTAGCAAAAGGAAGCCTGAAAGTGATGTTTAACTTTGTCTGCCTTGTGGTTTGCGTGGGTAAATGTTGGGATAGCTTTCAGGGTTCTTGGTAACCTAAAGTGTTGAAAGTTTGGCTTGCGTGAGAACCTGAGACTAATTCATTGACCATATAATGATAAAAAGCTGAAACACTAATTACTGGATGTAGATTTGTGCTTTGGACCTGTTGCAAAACTCTAAGGATATTGGGAACTGTTGAAAAGCATACGTTATGCTTAATGCATTCATGAGGTTGCTATCTAACAAATTCTGATATAACAGATTTCACAATTGATTACTACTTAGTTTTCACTGAAGACTAATGTTTCTAGCAGTTAAAGTTCTGGGGAGTGTAAGACTGAGGGAAATAAGGAAAACAACTCTGTATGGAAGAAAGTAGGAGATGTGAAAGAAAGATATAAGAAATAGAAATATGCTTTTGCTGAAGGTAAAAAGTAATATTGTTCTAAATCACACTGGTTATTTGTAAAGAATTGGCTTTGGACAAAATCTAAATGCCAAAGACAAGTTGTAGAAGGTTCGTGAAGGAAAAATCTTTCAAAAGGGGTATTTTATGTGTGGTCAGGACGGACTATGGTTAAAGACATAGATTTTAAAACTACACAGGATTAGGATTAAAAATTTCTCCTCCTTTGATCCAGAGGCTGGGAAAATGTTGGCAATATTCTCGATAGCCTCCCTTTTTCTGTGGCAGTTCCAAATGTTTTATCACTATTCCCCTAGATCGGGAATGATTGCCCTGGATTTGCCTTTGGCCTGCCTTCTGAGAACGTTAAGCAGTCTTCTCAGAGGTGTCAGTGGAAAATTTTGCCTTAGGGCATGAAAAATAGACCCACCCTATGGCAAGTGGTTTGTGGATCAAGCCTTAAGACCAGTTGGGTTTTGCAGGCCTTTAATGAGGCTTAATATGAGGCACTTTAAATGGTTATATCTGCCCTTTATACCTAGAAAGATAGTTCCATCTTATTCGGCACAGCTGGGTACTTTACTAACAAAGGAGGCAAACCTAGTAATTGCCTATAGCAAAGGTCAATTAGAACCCTAGAGGCCTGAGGCCTAATGATCTTTGGCACATGGATGTTACTCATGTTCTATCTTTTGGTAAACTCTCCTACGTGCATGTGTGTGTGGATCTTTTCTCATGGTATTGCCTTGGCACATACAAGAGACGCCTTTAAGGATGTGATCCAGCACCTTTGTCTATGCTTTTTCTACTTGGGAATTTCCAGGACAATCAAAACGGACAATGCCCCTGCTTATACACCAGCCGCCTTCAAAAGATATAATAAGATGTAGTGTTAACATGGGGGCGAGTGTATACTTGTGTATTTCCACAGGACATGTGTTGAGAGCCAGTGGCCTTGAGTAGTGTTTTGGGAGACGGAGGCCTTGAGCCACGTTGAGAGTCAGAGACCTTGAGCGGTGTTTTGGGAACCGAAGGCTTTGAGCGCAGCCTTTGTCCTTGAGTCGGACCGCAGCCAGGTCGTGTGGGGAGGTTCAGAATGCCTTTGCAAAGTTTAATATAGCAAAATACAGTTTGCCTGCTGAGAACTTGTGGAAGGAGACATGTCTTGTACGTACACTATCCTCAGAATGTGGATAAATACTCAAGTGAAAATAAACTCGTTGTTGGTGACGCTTGGGAGCACCAGCCCTCCCTTAACAACTGTGCCTTGTGTATCAGTTCATCCTCGCCCCCCGATCAGGAACCGTTCGATTCAGCGACGGCTGGTCTGCCGCAAGTGGCGTCCGAACCGGGACCTGAAACAGGGGATCCGGTGAAGGACACCGCTCGGCAGGGGCCCAGCCTGAAAAGAAGGCTATCTTTTTGGAGAACAGTAAGTACTAAGGGAGCAACATGGGGCAGACAGGGAGCCGTGCATTATATATGAAAGGATTAAAGCACATGCTCGCCGCCCGCGGGAGAAAAATATGGAAAGATCAATTAAAAAAATTCCTAGAGTATATAGAGAAAGTATGCCCCTGGTTCACCGAAGAGGGAACTGTAAGAATAGATACCTAGACTAAGGTAGGGAAGAAATTACAGGATTATTACACTGCTAATGGACCGCACAAGGTCCCAGTGGAAATTTTTGGTTTATGACATTGGTCCGAGATTGTTTAGATTTAATGCCATGAACAGTTTAAAATAAAAAAACTAGGGGCGCCTGGGTGGCTCAGTCGGTTGAGTGTCCGACTTCGGCTCAGGTCATAATCTCACCGTTCCCAAGTTCAAGCCCCCGCGTCGGGCTCTGTGCTGACAGCTCAGAGCCTGGAGCCTGTTTCAGATTATGTGTCTCCCTCTCTGTCTATGGCCCTCCCCTGCTCATGCTCTCTCTCTCTCTCTCAAAGATAAATAAACAATTAAAAAAAATTAAAATAAAAAAACTAAAAGATTTGGGGAAAGAGGAAGTTCCCCAAGTGGCGGTTAGCGCCAGCTAAAAATGAGAAAGTAACATTAAAAGACAGTGTTCTTTTATCAGAAGCCATAGAACAGCCCAGAGCTAAACCTTTATATCATGAGTCCCCGGAGGAAGACTCCAGGATGATCCTCTAGATCCCACTGCCCAGGAAGAGTTTGAGGAGGAAACAACTAGGTATAAAAAAAAAAGATATCCTCCGCTTTTGGCTCTAGTAGAGCCTGGTCCAAAGCCACCAAAAGGATGTCCCTCAGAAACCTTTGCAGAACAGCTAAAGCAACTACAGGGAGAAATGGCAAGACTTACGGTGGCAGTGGGCTGTCAGGCCCCGCTGAATCCATGGAAACAACCAGATAAGGGACCCCCATGGATAGACAGGCCTTACACCCCTACCCATATGGCAGGGATGGACCCCCTCCTTGGGGACCCTCCTAATAAGCCTTATACTGTGGGCCACCCCTACTAGACCTGCCTCCAACAATGCCAATAGTTCCATGCCTGCAGCGATACATTGCCCGCTGCCCAATACACAGAGATCTCCTTTACAGTCTGTTGTTCATGCCGCTAAAGCGGCTGGACAGGATATTGAGGGTTTTTTTGCTTTTCCAAACTTTGAGAGACCCGATGGTAATGGAGGAATGATTAGAGAATGGTTGCCTTTTCCCTTCAAGCAATTAAAAGAATGAAAAGAGGCTTGCGATAAATATGGTCCCACTGCTCCTTTTACGCTCACTATTTTAGATGTTATGGCAACCGAAGCTCTTCCACCAGCAGATTAAAAAGGTTTGGCTCATGCTTGCCTAACGGGGGGTGATTATCTGTTATAAAAATCTGAATTTTATGAAAATTGCAAAAGGACCGCTCAGATAAATTTTCAACACCAAATACCTATCACATTTGATATGCTAACAAGGAAAGGACACTATTCTGATCTTCCTAATCAAATGACATTTCAAGTAAGGGTTTATGCACGGACTAATAATGCAGCAAAAAAGGCATAGAGGGGTCTACCTGAGTCCTCTAAAAAAACTAAACAATTATCAAAATCAGGCAAGGCCAGATAAACCATTCCAACAATTTGTGTCTAGATTCTTACAAGTCGCAAAAAAAAAAACTTTTGGGATTCTGACGCCACCAGTGCGCTCGTAACCCAATTGGCCTATGAGGATGCCAAGTCTACGTGTCAATCCGTTCTCAGACCTTTTAAAAAGAAATCTACCCTTTCAGATTATATTAGATTATGTTCAGATATAGGGCCCTCATATACCCAAGGTCTGGTGCAAGCTGCTGCTATGCAAGGCAGACCATCAAAAAAGTCATGTACCAACAAGCTAAGCTAGATACCAGGCTATGGCCGAAAAGGTATGGGCACTGTTTTAATTGTAAAAAGATAGGACATCGAGTAAAACAATGCCCTGACAAAAATCTTAAGCCTAATTCTGCTCCATCCCCGTGTCCCTGATGTAAAAAAAAGAAACATTAGACAAAAGATTACAAATCTAAACGAGATAAAGGGGGCAATCTCTTGTTGCCAGAAAACTGGGTGAGGGGCCAGCCCCAGGCCCCAAATCGTCAATGTTATGGGGCCCTGCACATGCAAAAACAGTCATCCCAGAGAGAGAACAGTCACCCCGTAAGGGAAAATCCATTCAAAAATTGTTCCAGGCAACCCCAGGCAGCGCAGGATTAGACCTCAGTTCCACCGCCTACACAGTATTAACCCCTAAAATGGAGATACAAGCATTACCCACAGGAGTCTATGGACCATTGCCCCAAGGTGCTGTGGGATTATTGCTAGGCAGAAGCAACACCACCATAAGAATATTCATGTGTCCCCAAAAATCATAGATAAGGATTATACTAGAGAACTTAAAGTTATGACTCATTCTCCCAGTTGTATTTCAGTCATCCCCTCAGGTACCCGAATAACACAACTAGTTCTGCTTCCACGAATGCTAACGGGGCAAATGCTCACAGAGCAAAAGAAAAAAAATAAAAGATTCGGATCGTCAAATGCATATTGGATACAAGAGATCAAAAAGAATAGACCAATCTTAAAACTACAAATTAATAAAAAATGGTTTAAAAGAATCTTGGACACAGGTACAGATGTTTCCTACATAGCTGTCCGACACTGGCCTTCTGAGTGGCCAGTGCAAAAACAGCCACAAAATTACAAGGTATAGGACAATCACATTCTCCCGACCAAAACAGTGACCTCCTAGCCTGGGAGGATGAGGAGAGACACAGAGGTACTTTTCAGCCATATGTTATGTCCAAATTGCCTGTTAATCTCTGGAGACAAGATGTTATGAGTAACATAAAAGTCTATATATATAGTCCTAGTCCCCAGGTCACTCAACAAATGTTTGATCAAGGGTTACTACCCCAACAAGGTTTGGGAACAAAAGGCCAAAAAAGAATACATCCTATTAACCCTAGGGAACAAAGAGATAAAACAGGATTGGGATATTTTCCCACGGGACCTTGAGCTTGCCTGTGCTCCACAAAAAAACTGCTAAAACCATCACTTGAAAGAGTGATGTGCCGGTGTAGATAGACCAATGGCCCCTAACGAGAAAAAAAATTGAGGCTACACAAGCGCTAGTACAGGAGCAGCTTGACAAGAGACATATTCAAGAATCCACATCCCCGTGGAATTCTCCCAATATTTGTAATCAAAAAAAGTCCAAAAAGTAGAGATTATTACAAGACCTTAAAAAAGTCAATAAAACTATAGAGCTCATGGGAAACACTCCAGCCTGGTCTTCCCCATCCTTCCGCCATTCCAAAAAATACTTTTAAAATAGTATTTGATCTTAAAGATTGCTTTTATACAATACCTTTAAGTCCCCCAGATTACAAGCGGTTTACTTTCAGTGTTCCTAACACAAATTTTCAAAAACCCATAAAGAGTATCATTGGCTCGATAATTACCTCAAGACATGGCTAACAGCCCAACGCTATGCCAAAAATTTGTGAGTGAGGCTATACAAAAAACCAGACATAAGCATCCAAAGGTGTATATAATTCACTATATAAATAATATCTTATTGGCTCATTTCCATAAAGGAGAGCTCCTTGCTTGCTATGCTGAGTTAAAAAAAACTTACAAGCCTCAGAGTTAGTTATTGCCCCTAAAAAGGTGCAGAAAAGTCCACCTTTTTCCTATCTGGGATATAGACTCACAAATACTGTAATACAGCCTCAAAAGATAAAAGTAAAAAAAAAATCAATTAAAAACACTCAATGATTTTCAAAAACTGTTAAAAGATATCAATTAGATTCGCCCCACTCTAGGATCGCCCACTGGAGTGTTAAAACAGCTGTTTAATATTCTAAAAGGGGATAGTGATCCCACCTCTCCTTAGAGAATTAACAACACAGGCTCGGAAGCCTTGGCCCGGGTAAAAAAAGCTATACAAAAACAACATGTTACTTACATAGATTATAATAAACCTGTAAAAACATACATTCTAGCCACCAAACATACTCCAACTACAGTACTTTGGCAAGGGGGGCCCTTAAGATAGATACATCTTCCTGTATCGACACAAAAAACTCTTACCCCGTACTATAAATTTGTAGCTAGCCTCATTCAAGAGTGCCGCTGGGAAGCTCACAGGTACTTTAGTAAAGATCCAAATTATATTGGTATTCCTTTCACCAAAAATCAAATTCAGAGACTTATGACCTTATCGGATAGTTTTCCTATTGCACTGACACATTTTGTTAAAACAGTAGACAACCATTACCCAAAAAATAAGCTCTTACAGTTTGCAATGAGACATAAAGTTGTATTCCCTGTCGTGGTTAATCAACTGCCTCTGTTTAGAACAGTTAATGTGTTCACTGATGGATCTAACAATGGTACAACAGTCTATGTGTGTAAAAAAAAAAATTAAAAGGGTCCAGACACCTCCCGCTTCTGCACAGGTCGTAGAGCTAAAACTACATTATTGGTATTTCAAGACTTCTCTAAAGTCCGCTTTAACTTGTTTTCTAATAGTCATTATGTCGTACAGGCTCTTCGGCACTTAAAAAACTGTGTCATTCATAAATACAATTAACTCGACCATTCAACACATGTTCCTTAAATACAAAAGGCTATTCATAACCAAACTAAAAAATGCTATATAAGGCATCTTCGGGCACATTCCAGATTGCCTGGTCCCCTATCACTTGAAAATGCTCAAGCCAATGTAACTACCCAAATAATAGGCTTGACGCAGGTTGAAAAGACACAAATTGCCCATAGCTTACATCACCAAAATAGTCCCAGCCTGCGCCTACAATTTAATATTCCACGGGAGGCAGCCCCAACAAATTGTAAAAACAATGCTCTTCATGCCCTCAACTTGCGCCTGTCCCTTATTTAAGAGTTAATCCACGAGGCATCCGACCTAGAGACCTCTGACAAATAAATGTGACACATATCAATAAGTTCGGTAAATTAAAATATGTTCATGTTAGTATTGATACTTTTTCTAAATTTCTCATGGCCACGGCCCCAAACGGGAGAGGCCACACATCAGGTTATTAAACATTGCTTAACAGTGTTTGCCACAATGAAAATCCCTAAACAGTTAAAAACCGACCACAAATCAGGTTACATGAGTCAAAAATTTAAAAAGTTTTGTAAACAATTTCAAATAGAGCATATCACAAAAATTCCCTAAATCCTCAAGGACAAGACATCGTTAAACGTGCCCATAGCACAATCAAAGCCTATCTTTTCAAAATAAAAAAGGGGGAGCTATACCCTCTTGCTCCACAGAACTATCTAAACCATGCACTCTTTATTTTAAATTTTTTGACTTTGGATGCTCAGGGGAAGAGCGCCGGTGAGAGATTCTGGCATTGTTCCACTAAAAACACCTGTGCTCAGGTGAAGTGGAAAGACCCACTGACCAGCACCTGGCACGGGCCAGATCCAGTCCTCATCTGGGGACGAGGGCATGTTTGTGTTTTTCCCCAGGACGCACCCGCGCCTCGGTGGTTGCCAGAAAGATTGGTGAGACATACTACTCCTATGGATCCTGCTGGGGAGCCTGACCCCGACGTGCAGCCAGAACCGGACGTACTGGGCCAGGTTCCTGACCCCCCTGTTTTGCATCCGGTAGATTGGAATTCACCACAAGTCCAGATTTACTCCAATGACTCGGATACTTTAGGGGATCCTGTGGCGTCTGTGGACAATGCTAGCCAACAGACAATAAACTATACTGGTATGGGACAAGGAATCCCTATGTGCCTTCTGTTGTGCTGTCCTCTTTTTCAAACTAACTGCTCCTCTGTGAAGCAACCTGGGTGTCTGACAGTAACTACAGTTGAGGTGACGACAGCTAATCAGCGTTCCATAAAATTCACATCGTTCAACTTCTCCGGTACCAGAAATGCAAGTAACCCCCCATGTGAATACCCCACATGTCGTTTTGGCCCCCTAATGCGTCCAGACAAATTCGCTAGACTAAGTGTAAAGACAATTCTTCTAGTCTTGTTCCCGTGCCCGGTATGGAGCATCATCTCTTAGATTGGTCACCACTCGACTGCCGCAACCTTCCAGTAGGCCTCTCTCCGAACGACCCTAAATGTGCTAGTGGAAATTCTGTTGGACTCATGTATTCTGATACGGGGTTCCCCAGACGAACTGGTGGAAAATAGGAGCGGCTATGCAGCCTATTAAAGTAGTGGATTCAAGAGACTATGGGAGAAAAAATGAGTCAGGTTGAGATATTGTGAATGGATCTGCTTGTGTTACCATCCTTATGCATTATTGGTAAGCAATGTGTCAATAGCTCTATCACCCAATAGCACTACCTTCAATGTTTCTTGTAATAACTGTATCCTCACTAATTGTATCTCTGTTGTATCCAATTAGAACAAAGGTGTTCTTACTCAGACAACCTCCTTTTGTACTTTTACCAGTATATCACACGGGGCCCTGGTTTGATGAGACGAGGTATGCAAGTACTGGAAGATTAAACAATGCTTTGTCTAGGCCCCAAGCGGGCTATGGGACTGATGATTACAGGAATTGTTGCACTTATGCTTTAATTGCTTCCACCACTACAGCTGCTGTGGCACTCTCTCAGCAAATACAAACGGCAGCCTATGAAATCAGCTTGCGCACAATGTCAGTAAAACCTTACAGACTCAAAAAGCGTAGATCATAAACTGGAACAAAAGGTGAATGCACTGTATGATATGATATTGTACCATTGGAAAAGAGGTGCAAGGTCGAAAATCAGACAGCACTTACGATGCCATGCAGCCTATTGGGATATTTGTGTTACTAATGTTACGTATAATAGTAGTAAATTCCTTGGGATCATGTTAAAAAACAATTGCTGGGCTTATGGGTTAATGCGAATAAAACCAAAGATATGTTTATGTTGCATAAAAAAATCTTAGACTTAAGTTCTGCTCCTTCACTACAGTTTAATCCCGCTCAGGTTGCAGATGACATTCTGAACAACCTCAGGCGTGTTTTTTCTCCCTTAGGGGACTGGGGCGGACTGCCTCGTTTCTTGCTCTCACTGGGTTCCGCACTCTTGGGATATCGATAATTTTAATCGTGCTGCCGCTCCTCCTCCGCTTGGAAAAAAAATACAATTTTAAATGTTGCCTTCCGAGCTCCACATGCTGAGTCTAAAGACTCATCCCCTGTGCAACAAGCATAAAAAGGACAGAGTAGCCAGTGACGGGTAAGTACTCGGAGAAATCCTTAACAACCTAAGACAGGGCCTGCACGACGGAGTGTAGGTACCAATGACGGGTAAGTTAAGGAATCGCTCAGGGACACCTAAGACAGGCACTGTCACCTAGCCGTCTCAGGGAGACGGAAGCTTAATTGCCTAAAAAATAAAAAGAGGGGGAGATGTTGAGAGCCAGTGGCCTTGAGCAGTGTTTTGGGAGTCGGAGGCTTTGAGCCATGTTGAGAGTCAGACACCTGAGCGGTGTTTTGGGAACCGAAGGCTTTGAGCGCAGCCTTGTCCTTGAGTCGGACCGCAGCCAGGGCGTGTGGGGAGGTTCAGAATGCCTTTGCAAAGTTTAATATACCAAATACAGCTTGCCTGCTGAGAACTTGTGGAAGGAGACATGTCTTGAACGTACACTATCCTCAGAATGTGGATAAATACTCAAGTGAAAATAACTCGTTGCTGGTGACGCATGGGAGCACCAGCCCTCCCTTAACAACTGTGCCTTGTGTATCAGTTTCATCCTCGCCCCCGATCAGGAACCGTTTCGATTCAGCGACGGCTGGTCCGCCGCAGAATTGGACTCCTTCTGTGGATTTCTGATAGATTGGTACGGCCCTATCTCCAGCCTCCCCAAGCCACTGCCATCTCCTCGGGTTCCTTAAAGGATGACCCAAAGGGAGATGTAGAGACGCTTTTTTGGAACATCACTCCGACGCCTCCACGGCCCTCTACCTACGAGAGATGGAGAATAATACCTCCAGGACCCTGAGTATGCTCTTTGTATAACAATCGGCCTTAAAGATGTGGAAGCAGTACTCACTCCAACCAGAGCGCTGCTATTCCTACTTGGGGACAAAATGGAGAATCTGACAGATAAGGCGACTGCTCTTGTTGAGAGTCAAGGGATTTCCTTGACCCTTGCTACGTTTCTCTGTTTTAGCTTGTGGTCCAGGCCTCATGTTCTTTTGTACTTTAGTCTTACATATTTTATTCTGATTGGTGCTTTATCTAATTGCATTAGTACAAGTTATCTAGGAGATCAGTGATGCTCTCCTGTGACGTAAAAAGAGGTTTGTTACTCCTTTGCATTTTTAGTAAGACTAAACATTCCTGAGAAAGAGTATGATACTGGGGGTCTGGATAATAATCTTTCTAACTTTGTTCACTTTTTGTTTCCATGATGATCAATATTGGAGTTTCCATCCTAATATTGTTATCTTTGAATTTTAAGGCGGCAACATAAAATCTATTTCAAAAGAAAAAGGAGAAGATGTTAGAGACCAGAGGATACTGGCCCTGGTAATACTACCTAAGGAAAAGACTCAGGCCCCTAAGGCAGTGCCCTAGACTGGGACCCTCATCGGTGGATGGGTGTGCCTGGAAGCAAATGCCAAGTTGTAATACAAGAACATAATGGCTGGTCTGACTCTGAAGGAGGGCCGGTGAGCCAATGACGGCTAAGACTCCTCACAAGTGGGGGGCGACCCTAAGACAGGCAACGGTCAGGAAAGAGTCACCAGGACACCTGGCTATAGGGTCAATGGGCCTCTATGTTGATTTGAGATTTATCCTAATCTGAAAAAGACGGGCCATAGAAAAATAAGAGTGGCTCCAGAGCGTTCTCCCTATTAAACCAGCATATGCTGCCATACTTGAGAATCATGGAAATAAAATCTCTAAAGAGTTTAGAATGTATTTTGATCTATTTAGACTGATGCCAGACCCTCAGGAATGTGATTATTGCTGTGGGTTTCGAGTCAGGACTGTGGTAAGAAATTGAGGCTAGATAACTTCTTGTTAGCTTCACTATGATGATTTTAGCCAATTAACACTGGCTAGCCTACCTCAGGATAGAGACTTGAAGGAATATTCCCAAGCAGCTGCCAAAACTCCTTTCGTTTCGGGGAACTTACCTGTTGTCTCTGGCCAACCCCGACACCTCCTTAGTACAAGCCAGGAGACTGAGTCTACATCAAAAGGTCCTGCCGAGAGACCCTTGTGCCGTGCTGAAAGCGACCCTATATCGTGGTGCTGACAACGCTCACTGCTTTCAAAGTAGTCGGCGTGGCAACCTGGGTCCATCACACTCACCTCTCCACTGTCTGAAAGGACTTTGTTACTCAATGGATCGTCAATCAAGACTAATGCAACTTGCTCAAGCTCAGGTTACTGGCACATTCGACCCCCCTGATGTTGGTAACTCTGTTAGCCCTGCTTGTCACTGCCGGTGTTTGTCAAGAATACTTACACCCCCCGAAACATACTAACAGTCTCCCTAGTTCACTACCCTCGTCTTGTCCCTTACCAGACCCCTCGTCATCCTACTTCTGTTACTAATCCTCAGGCCCTGTATCACCAACAGGCTGGTCCAGTTTGTCAGGGATCACGTGGAGGCCATCTAATTGATGGTCCTCCGTGCTCAATGCAGATCCCTGGTAATAGAAGAGGGCAAGATACAAAAGCAGCTGGACCCATGATTGGGTCCATAAGTCACAAGACAAGGGGGGAATGTCAGGGCAACTCAGGATTCCAAAAGACACGGACCAAATCAATTGGGATCCACCCTTCAATAGACCAGCCCGGACAAATTAATCAGATTCCACTTCTCACCAGACCAGCTGGGACCAATCCTTAGAGCACCCGTCTCCACCCAAATAGAGACACCTGTTTCCTGACTTGAAAGCTAGGGACACCTGTTTCCCGCCTTGGAAGGGAACAGGACCCTGACCTCAGGCAATCGGGTAGGGCCACGACCATCAGCCTTCCCACTACTCCTTTAAAACTGTTTCAACTTGGGAAACTCTCTCTCTCTCTCAACCCACGGCTGCATCGGTGCGGTAGGAGATTGAGCTCGAACTAGCTCTTAAAGGCTCTTTGCTCTTGCATCGGACTCGGCTCCCTGGTGGTTCTTGGGGTCCCCGAATTCTGGATATACAGTGGTCCTGACCCTCAACTTCCCGCTTCACGCAGGATGTCGATCTATTGCACCCACATGGGTGCATGATGATGATGCACCCACTGGGATCCAGGCTGGTACCCACCCTCCAGGTCAGGTCGGACACCGCCGCAATGTGCCTGCGGAGGTCCCACGCCAGGCCGAGGTGGAGGAAGAGGAGATGAAGAGGGGCATGTGGCCCTGATGGGCCTCTCCCCGCTCAAGGTCTCAACGATCAAGTGCAGGAGCTTTCCAAGGTCCCCATTTGGCCATCTCACATTCTGTTCCCCGCCTGAGTCGGGGAGCAGTGAGGTGATCTGCTGCCCCAAAATCCCACGTGCCCAGAGCACGTGTGGGTGGCTCGCAGCAGAGCCCCCCGACCCCCCCCCCACCCACACCTGTGCAGACACGTTCATCCACACTCTCACACACCGCACTTGCACACGCAACCCACCGCACAGAACACATTTGTGACATACCACACACACATACACCAAACACGCGCAACACACCCCACACCACAGGCACACACAACACAAGCACACAACCAACAGGCACATAGGGTTTCTGGACTCCTTTCTCCTTCATGACCTTTCTGTGCTATTTTCTTGGCCTGGAGCCGGTTCTCCACCCAACTGCTAATGGCCCTCTCTTGCCTTTCATGCCCCTGCTGGTGTCAGTCTCTAGACGACCTCCCTAACACCCCCACCAGATCCGTGCTGAGCCCTCTACTCCTTCCCAAACTGCCGGGACTGGTCCTCAAGACTCAGGCAGAGAGAAGGGAGCCCCATGGTCTCCTTCCTGGGCCCACTTGGTGGGGCCTGGGTCCCCTCTCGCCCAAGCTCGGTCCCTGACTTTCGTGTTCCGTCATCCCTAAGGGTTCAATCCCTGTTTTGGTGAGATGTGTTGGTGCCGCGCTGCTCCCACAAGGCCAACGTCACCTCCACGTCCCCACCACGAGCATGGCCGACTCGAGGGAGCTCTGCGCAGAGGCTGCCACACTGGCCGGGTTGTTGTGGACACCGCCCTCACTGCCGCCTGCCGGGGCCGTCGGAAGGATGGACGTCGCCACGCCACACCACGCCAAGCTCCCTGGAACAGGGCGCCCGAGCGCACCTGCTTGTTCCTATCACAGCCTGGCAAACGTGACCTTCTGAACCCCGACACCGGTCCTGACAGCGCCCCGAATCTCTGTTTTGTTCTGTGTCCTGCTTGGGATGCGCAGAGGTTACGCTTATGAGCTCTCCGGTCACAGGAGAAGAAGGAGACACCTACCACCACGGGAGACAGAAACCTCCACTAACTTCCTGGTCACACTCCAGGCAGGATAGAAAGCCGCAGTCTCGGGCCTAACTGAGGAGCACAAAACCTGTTGCTATGGCAGCAATGGAGCCCAGCGTGCCTCAAAAAGCCAGGGCCGACCCCTTCTACCAGGAGGCCCCCCGCAACCAACTGGCCGGCAGGTTGGGCAAAGAGCCTAGGGGGGCTGCAGGCCACTTACGTGGCCCTCAGCTTTGACCCCAAAAACTCCCACGGTGGCCTATCACTTAACCCGCGGGGTCCTGGACCTCAACTTCCTGCTTCACGCAGTGTCGATCTAAACTTCCCCGTGATGATGCACCCCCTGGGAGCCCAGGCTGCACGCTCACTCCAGGTCAGGTCGGACACCACCGCAATGAGCTTGCCCCCTCCCTCGAGTCCCACCAAGGCCGAGGTGGAGGAAGAGGCGAGGAGAGGGGCATGTGGCCCTGATGGGCATCTCCCCGCTCAGGGTCTCAACTATCAAGTGCAGGAGCTTTCCAAGGCCCCCATTTGGCCATCTCACATCCTGTTCCCGTCCTGAGTCCGGGAGAAGTGAGGGAACTGCTGCCCCAAAAACCATGCCCAGGGCACGTGTGTGGCCCGCACGAGACACCTGTGCGGACACGTCCATCCACACGCTCACAACCACACATGCACACGCAACCCACCACACAGAACACATTTGTGACATACCACACACACATACACCACACACACCCAACACAACCACACCACAGGCACACAGGGTTTCTGGACTCCTTTCTCCTTCATGACCTTTCTGTGATTTCCTTGCCCTGAGCCGCTCTCCACCCCCGTGGCCCTCTCTTGCCTTTCAAGCCCTGCTGGTGTCAGTCCCTAGACGACCTCCCTAACACCCCCACCAGATCCGACTGGGCCCGCGTCTACTCCTTCCCAACTGCCGGACTGGTCCTCCAGACTGTGGCCGAAGGAAAGAGCCCATGGTCTCCCTCCTGGGCCCACTTGGTGGGGCCTGGTCCCCTCTCAGCCCAAGCTCGGTTCCTGACGTTCGTGTTCCGTCATCCATAAGGGTTCAGTCCCTGTTTTGGTGAGATGTGTTGGTGCCGCGCTGCTCCCACAAGGCCAACGTCACCTCCACGTCCCCACCACGAGCATGGAAGACTCGAGGGAGCTCTGCGCGGAGGTGCCGCACTGGCCCGGTGTGGCGTGGACACCCCACCCTGCCGCCCCTGCCGGGGCCGTCGGAAGGATGGACGTCGCCACACCACACCACGCCAAGCTCCCTGCAACAGGGCGCCCTGGGCGCACCTGCTTGTTCCTATACAGCCTGGCAAACGTGACCTTCTGAACCCCGACAGCGGTATGACAGCGCCCCGAATCACTGTTTTGTTCTGTGTCCTATTGGGATTCGCAGAGTTTATCCTTCCGAGCTCTCCAGTCACAGGAGAAGCAGGAGACACCTACTTCCACGGGAAACAGATACCGCTCTTCTACCTTCCTGGCCACATTCCCTGCAGGATAGAAAGCCGCAGGCTTGGGCCTAACTGAGGAGCAACAAAACCCTTTGCTATGGCAGCAATGGAGTCCAGCGCGCCTCATAAAGCCGGGGCCGCTCCCCTCCACCCGAGGATGCCGCAGCCAACTGGCGGGCAGGGTGGGCAAAGAGCGTAGGGGTGCTGCAGGCAACCTACGTGGCCCTCAGCTTTGACCGCAACACCTCCCAAGGTGGCCTTTCATTGAACCCTCGGTGGGTCCTGGCCCTCAACTTCCTGCTTCAGGCAGGATGTGGATCCAAAAGCTCCCCGTGATGATACACCCCCTGGGAGCCCAGGCTGGCACACTCCCTCCAGATCAGGTCAGACACCACCGCCCTAGCCTGCCCCCCCTCGGAGGTCCAACCAAGGCCGAGGTGAGGAAGAGGGGGGTGAGGGGCATGTGGCCCTGAGGGAACTCACCCGCTCAGGGTCTCAACTATCAAGTGCAGGAGATTTCCAAGGCCCCCATTTGGCCATCACACATCCTGATCCCCTCCTGAGTCGGGGGCAGAGAAGGATCTGCTGCCCCCGAAACCACGTTCCCCGGGCACGTGTGTGTGGCCCGCACGAGACACCTCTACGGACACGTCCATCCAAACGCACACACCCCACACATGCACACGCAACCCACCACACAGAACACATTTGTTACATACCACACACATACACCACACACGCGCAACACACCCACACCACAGGCACACACACCACAAGCACACACACCTCAGGCACACAGGGTTTCTGGACTCCTTTCTCCTTCATGACATTTCTATGCTATTTCGTTGGCCTGAGACGCCTCTCCACCCACCGCTAATGGCCCTCTCTTGCCTTTCAAGACCCTGCTGTGACAGTCTCTAGACGACCTCCCTAACACCCCCACCAGATCCGAGCTGGGCCCGCGTCTACTCCTTCAAAAACTGCCGGGACTGGTCCTCCAGACTCTGGCCGAGGGAAGGAACCCAATGGTCTCCCTCCTGGGCCCACTTGGTGGGGCCTGGGTCTCCTCTCAACCCAAGCTCGGTTCCTGACGTTCGTGTTCTGCATCCCTAAGGGTTCAGTCCCTGTTTTGGTGAGATGTGTTGGCCCCCGCTGCTCCCACAAGGCCAAGTCACTCCACGTCCCCACCACGAGCATGGCCTCCTCGAGGGAGCTCTGCGCGGAGGCTGCCGCACTGTTCCGGTGTGGCTGTGGCCACCGCAGACTGCCGCCTGCCGGGGCCGACGGAATGATGGAAGCCGCCACGCCACACCACGCCAAGCTCCTGGAACAGGGCGCCCTGGGCGCACCTCCTGTTCCTATCACAGCCTGGCAAACGTGACCTTCTGAACCCCGACACGATCCTGACAGTTCTCCGAATCTCTGTTTTGCTCTGTGTCCTGCTTGGGATGCGCAGAGGTTTCGCTTCGGCGTTCTCCGGTCACAGGAGAAGAAAGAGACACCTACCTCCACGGGAGACAGAAACCGCTCCACTATCTTCCTGGTGACACTCCAGACGGGATAGAAAGCCCAGACTGGCCTAACTGAGGAGCAACAAAACCTTTGCTATGGCAGCAATGGAGTCCAGCGCGCCTCATAAAGCCGGGGCCGCCCCCTCACCCGGGGACCGCCGCAGCCAACTAGCGGGCAGTGTGGGCAAAGAGCCTAGGGGTGCTGCAGGCCACCTACGTGGCCCTCAGGTTTGACCGCAACACCTCCCACGGTGGCCCTCAGTGAACCGGCGGTGGTCCTGGCCTTCAACTTCCTGTTTCACACAGATGTCAATCCCAAAGTTCCCCGTGATGATGCACCCACTGGGAGCCCAGGCTGGCACGCCCTCCAGGTCAGGACGGAAACCACCGCCCTAACCTGCCCCCTCCCTAGGAGGTACCACCAAGGCCGAGGTGGAGGAAGAGGCGGGTGTGAGGGGCATGTGGCCCTGAGAGGCCTATCCCCGCTCAGAATCTCATCTATCAAGTGCAGGAACTTTCCAAGGCCTACATCTGGCCATCTCACATCCTGTGCCCCTCCTGAGTCGGGGGCAGTGAGGGATCTGCTGCCCCCGAATCCATGTGCCCAGGGCATGTGAGGGGGCCGGGGTCGGCACGAGACACCTGTGCGGACTCGTCCATCCAGACGCTCACACACCACACATGCACACACAACCCACCGCACAGAACACATTTGTGACATACCACACACACATACGCCACACATACCCAACACACCCACACCACAGTCACACAGGGTTTCTGGACTCCTTTATCCTTCATTATCTTTCTGTGCTATTTCTTTGCCCTGAGACGCCTATCCACCCCGCTAATGGCCCCTCTTGGCTTTCAAACCCCTTCGGTGTCGGTCCCTGGCCGACTTCCCTAACACCCCCACCAGATCCGAGCTGGGCCCGCATCTACTCCTTCCCAAACTTTCGGGACTGGTCCTCCAGATTCAGGCCGAGTGAAGGGAGACCACTTCCTTCTGGGCCCACTTGGTGGGGCCTGGGTATCCTCTCAGACCAAGCTCGGTTCCTGACGTTCGTGTTCCATCATCCCTAAGGGTTCAGTCCCTGTTTTGGTGAGATGTGTTGGTGCGCGCTGCTCCCTCGAGGCCACCGTCACCTGCACCTCCCCACCACGAGCATGGCCGACTCGAGGGAGCTCTGCCGGAGGCTCCCACACTGGCCCACTGTGGCTGTGGACACCGTCGACCCTGCCCCTGCCGGGGCTGTCGGAAGGATGGACGTTGCCACGCCACACGATGCCAAGCTCCCTGGAACAGGGCGCCCTGGGGACACCTCTGTTCCTATCTCAGCCTAGCAAATGTGACCTTCTGAACCCGACACCGGTCCTGACAGTGCCCCGAATCTCTGTTTTGTTCTGTGTCCTGCTTGGGATACGCAGAGTTTACGCTTCAGAGTTCTCCGGTCACAGGAGAAGAAGGAAACACGTACCCCACCGGAGAGAGAAACCGCTCACTACATTCCTGGTCACACTGCAGGAAGGAAAGAAAGCCACAGGCTTGGGCCTAACTGAGGAGCAACAAAACGTTACTATGGCAGCAATGGAGTCCAACCTGCCTCATAAAGCCGGGGCCGCCTCCTCCGCCTCACCCGGGGGCGCCCGCAGGCAACTGGCAGGCAGGATGGTCAAAGAGCCTATGGGTGCTGCAGGCCACCTACGTGGCCCTCAGGTTTGACCGCAACACCTCCCAAGGTGGCCTTTCTTTGAACCCGCGGTAGGTCATGGCCCTCAACTTCCTGCTTCACGCAGGTGTGGATCCCAAAGTTCCCCGTGATGATGCAACCATTGGGAGCCGAGGCTGGCATGCTCCCTCCAGGAGGGATGTGCTGCCCTCGAATCTATTTGCACAGGGCACGGGAGAGGGCCGGGGGAGGCACGAGACACCTGTGCGGACACGTCCATCCAGACGCTCACACACCACACATGCACAAGCAACCCACCGCACAGAACACATTTGTGACATACCACACACACATACGTCACACAAGTGCAACACACGGACACCACAGGCACACAGGGTTTCTGGACTCCTTTCTCCTTCATGAAATTTCTGTGCTATTTCCTTGCCCTGAGCCGCCTATCCACCCCCGCTAATGGCCCTCTCTTGCCTTTCAAGCCCCTGCTGGTGTCAGTCCCTAGACGACCTCCCTAACACCCCCACCAGATCCTAGCTGGGCCCGCATCTACTCCTTCCCAAACTGCCGGTACTGGTCCTCCAGACTCAGGCCGAGGGAAGGGATACCACTCCCTCCTGGGCCCACTTGGTGGGGCCTGTGTCCCCTCTCAGAACAAGCTCGGTTAATGACGTTTGTGTTCCGTCATCCCTAAGGGTTCAGTCCCTGTTTTGGTGAGATGTGTTGGTCCCGCGCTGCTCCCAGAAGAACAACGTCACCTCCACGTCCCCTCAGCGAGCATGGCCAACACAAGCTCTGCGCGGAGGTTGCCGCACTGGCCCGGTGTGGCTGTGGACAAGCCGACCCTGCTACCTTCCGGGGCCGTCGGAATGATCGACGCCGACACGCCACACCACGCCAAGCTCCCTGGAACAGGGCGCCCTGGGCGCAACTGCTTTTTCTTATCACAGCCTGGCAAAGGTGACCTTCTGAACCCCGACACCGATCCTGACAGCGCCCCGAATCTCTGTTTTTCTCTGTGTCCTGCTTGGGATGCGCAGAGGTTACGCTTCCGGTTCTCTGGTCACAAGAGAAGCAGGAGACACCTACCTCCACGGGAGACAGAAACCACTCCATAACCTTCCTGGTCACACTCCAGGCAGGAAAGAATGCCGCAGGCTCGGGCCTAACTGAGGAGCAACAAAACCCGTTTCTATGGCAGCAATGTAGTTCAGCGTGCCTCAAAAATGCGGGGCGCCCCCGTCCACCCGGAGGCCCCCACAGCCAATGGCGGGCAGGTTGGGCAAAGATCCTATGGGAGCTGCAGGCCACTTACGTGGCCCTCAGCTTTGACCGCAACACCTTGCAAGGTGGCCTTTCATTGAACCCGCGGTGGTGTTAGGGCAACTCGGAATTCCAAAAGACTAGGACCAAATCAATTAGGATCCACCCCTCAATAGACCAGTCCGGACCAAGTAATCAGATTCCACTTCTCACAAGACCAGCTGGGACCAATCCTTAGAGCACCCGGATCCACCCAAATAGAGACACCTGTTTCCTGCCTTGAAAGCTAGAGACCCCTGTTTCCCGCCTAGAAGGGAACAGAACCCTGACCTCAGCCAATCGGCTAGGGCCATGACCATCACCCTTCCCACTACTCCTTTAAAACTCTTGCATCTTGGGAAACTCTCTCTCTCTCTCGACCCACTGCTGCGTCGGTGCGGTAGGAGATTGAGCTCGAGCTAGCTCGATTAAAGGCTCTTTGTTCGGACTCGGCTCCCTGGTGGTTCTTGGGTTCCCCGAATTCTGGGCATAACATATGGGGGCTCGTCCGGGATACCACAAAACCCCCGAGGGACTCCCGACCCGAAGAGCCTGACTGACCATGGTCAATGTCTGTCTGCTGTCTGTCTCTTCTGTGTGAGCTCATTTCCTGAAGGACCGGCAAAGGACCTAGGCGGACGCGCTGGAGGGTCTCTGGTGGGGAGTGTAGGGAGACGTCCCTCACCCCGTCTGGAGGTTTCAGCCAAGAGCCTGAAGGGGCAGCTTGAGAGGGAAGCCGTCGGGAGGTTTCCGCCAAGGGCCTGAAGGGGCTGCTTGCGAGGGAAGCCGTCGGGAGGTTTCCGCCAAGGGCCTGAAGGGGCTGCTTGCGAGGGAAGCCGTCGGGAGGTTTCCGCCAAGGGCCTGAAGGGGCTGCTTGTGAGGGAATCCGTCGGGATGGTTTCTAGGGGCCCTCTGTTTGTCTGTTTTTGTGTGTGTCATTTTGTGGAGCATTGTGTGGCGGACTCAAGCTAATCCAAAGTTTTTAGAAAAACTGGCAGGGCTTATTGATTTATTAGATTGTGTTCTCTTTACCCAACAGCCCATATGGGATGACAGCCAGCAGCTGTTGCAGGTCCTGTTCACGATTAAGGAGAGAAAAAGAATCCTCAATGAGGCCTAAAAACTAGTTCCAGGTGCAGACGGGAATCCCACCACCAACTAGGCACAGATAGATAACTCATTCCCCTTCACTCGGCCCGAGTGGGAATTTAATACGGCAGACAGTAAGGAGAGGCTCCGGGTCCGCCAGACTCTAATGGGGGGTCTCCGAATGGCTACTAGAAAGCCAACCAATCTGGCCAAGGTGGGGAACATACAACAAAAAAGGATGAGTCCCTGACAGCCTTTTTGGAATGAATCATGGAGGTGTTCTGTGCCTGTACCCCTATGGATCCAGAGGCTCTGGAAAGCAAGGCAGTTTCTATCATGGCCTTTGTAAATCAATCGGCCGCAGACATCAGAAGGAAATGACAGAAAATATACAGACTGGAAAAAAAAAGGCTGTAGGATTTGCTGGTAAGAGCCGAATAGTATACAACAACTGGGAGCCTCCTGAGGATAGGCAGGCTCACACCATGGAGGCTGCCAGCAGCAAACAGACACGAGACCTGGTCAGAATACTACTAGCTACCATTACCGATCATCCTGAGGAATGAGACCGTCGTCTCTGGCAACTGGCTGATGACTCAAAAGGAGGTAAAGGAACCACCCGAGGTGGGGGGAAGCAGAGGCTGCAGAAATATCAGTGTGCATGCTGCAAGGAGATAGGGCATTGGGCCCAAGAATGTCCGAGGGGGGCGCTGGGAAGAAAAGCAAGGCTAATCGAGTAAAAATCTTAGAGCTAGGTGAACTAAGTGACTAAGGGAGTCGGGGTTCGGACCCTCTCCCCGAGCCCAGGGTAACTCTTAAAGTGGAGGGGACCCCTGTTGACTTCCTTGTCGACATCGGAGCACAGTATTCAGTCCTCCACATCCCACGAGGAAAGTTAGCCAGCGAAAAGTCCTGGAGACTTTCAGACAAGGGGGACCTCAGACCACCGATGGCAAGGGCCACCCCATCCAGGTCCGAATCATTAAACTGGAGGATGGACATTAAGACCACGTAAAACTCTTTTCTCCACCCTGTGTGCTTCAGGCTGCCTTCAGGCTCCTTTAATCTGCCATCAAGCCTCTAGGCCTCTGTGCCCGTTCTGTCCTCCCTTCCTCCACTTCCCGTTTCTGCAACCGCCTTGGGTGGAGCCTAGGTCTCTGCCTCTACAATGCCTCAGGTAGCATTCTGCTCCCCACCCCTACATTGTTGTAAGGAAACAAACAAACAAACAAACGCCTTTTTAAATGTCCTCACTGTTTCCACAAGAGAAAATTATGAATGGGATTTCAAAAGTACACTGGTATAAAGTTAAAGTTCTGCTTTTCTCTCCATTTAAAACAAAGTTTTCTTGGACTGTTCAGCTCCTGATAAGATAATGTAAACAAAGATTTTTTCTCTTTCTAAGGGAAAACCAAAGTTTTGGGTTTCATCTTTATTGGGTCTTTGATTGCTCGGTGAAAACTTCTCAGTGTTAAAGGAACTAGGTTTTACTAGCAGCCATATGATTCTATACATTGGCCGTTGGGATCTTTTACTCCCACCTCGGTCAAATAAATAGGTGTTTTATGGATCTGTCTCTAAAGTTATCAGTATGAAATGTGAAACTTTGTTCCACTGAGGATAACTGAAGGTCAAGCAAGCTCATGTTATCTTTGTTCCAATTTGTTAGCAAAAGGAAGCCTGAAAGTGATGGTCAACTTTGTCTGCCTTGTGGTTTGCGTGGGTAAATGTTGGGATAGCTTTCAGGGTTCTTGGTAACCTAAAGTGTTGAAAGTTTGGCTTGCGTGAGAACTTGAGGCTAATTCATTGACCATATAATGATAAAAAGCTGAAACACTAATTACTGGATGTAGATTTGTGCTTTGGACCTGTTGCAAAACTCTAAGGATATTGGGAACTGTTGAAAAACATACGTTATGCTTCATGGATTCATAAGGTTGCTATCTAACAAATTCTGATATAACAGAGTTCACAATTGGTTACTACTTAGTTTTCACTGAAGACTAATGTTTCTAGCAGTTAAAGTTCTGGGGAGTGTAAGACTGAGGGATATAAGGAAAACAACTCTGTATGTAAGAATGTAGGAGATGTGAAAGAAGGATATAAGAAATAGAAATTTGCTTTTGCTGAGGTAAAAAGTAATATTGTTCTAAATCAGACTGGTTATTTGGAAAGGAATGGCTTTGGACAAAATCTAAATGCCAAAGACAAGTTGTAGAAGTTCGTGAAGGAAAAATCTTTCAAAAGGGGTATTTTATGTGTGGTCAGACGGACTATGGTTAAAGACATAGATTTTAAAACTACACAGGATTAGGATTAAAATTTCTCCTCCTTTGATCCAGAGGCTGGGAAAATGTTGGCAATATTCTTGATAGCCTCTCTTTTTCTGTGGCTGTTCCAAATGTTTTCTCACTGTTCCCCTAGATCGGGAAGATTGTCCTGGATTTGCCTTTGGCCTGCCTTCTGAGAAAGTTAATCAGTCTTCTCAGAGGTGTCAATGGAAAATTTTGCCTTAGGCATGAAAAATAGACCCACCCTATGGCAAGGGTTTGTGGATCAAGCTTTAAGACCAGTTTGGTTTTGCAGGCCTTTAATGAGGCTTAATATGAGCACCTTTAAATGGTTACATCTGCCCTTTATACCTAGAAAGATAGTTCCATCTTATTTGGCACAGCTGGCTACTTTACTAACAAAGGGGGCAAACCTTGTAATTGCCTATAGCAAAGGTCAATTAGAACCCTAGATGCCTGAGGCCTAATGATCTTTGGCAGATGGATGTTACTCATGTTCTATCTTTTGGTAAACTCTCCTACGTGCATGTTGTGTGGATCTTTTCTCATGTTATTGCCTTGGCACATACAGGAGAGGCCTTTAAGGATGTGATCCAGCACGTTTGTCTATGCTTTTTCTACTTGGGAATTTCCAGGGCAATCAAAACGGACAATGCCCCTGCTTATACACCAGCCGCCTTCAAAAGATATAATAGGATGCAGTGTTAACATGAGGGCGAGTGTATACTTGTGTATTTCCACAGGACATGGACTCCCTTCTGTGGATTTCTGATAGATTGGTACGGCCCTATGTCCAGCCTCCCCAAGCCACTGCCATCTCCTCCGGTTCCTTAAAGGATGACCCAAAGGGAGATGTAGAGACGCTTTTTTGGAACATCACTCCGTCGCCTCCACGGCCCTCTACCTATGAGAGATGGAGGATAATACTCTCCAGGACCCTGAGTATGCTCTTTGTATAACAATCGGATTTAAAGATGTGGAAGCAGTACTCACTCCAACCAGAGCGCTGCTATTCGTACTTGGGGACAAAATGGAGAATCTGACAGATAAGGCGACTGCTCTTGTTGAGAGTCAAGGGATTTCCTTGACCCTTGCTACGTTTTCTCTGTTTTAGCTTGTGTCCAGGCCTCATGTTCTTTTGTACTTTAGTCTTACATATTTTATTCCGATTGTGTTTTATCTAATTGCATTAGTACAAGTTCTAGGAGATCAGTGATACTCTCATGTGACCTAAAACTAGGTTTGTTACTCCTTTGCATTTTTAGTAAGACTAAACATTCCTGAGAAAGAGTATGATACTGGGGGTCTGGATAATATTCTTTCTAACTTTGTTCACTTTTTGTTTCCATGATGATCAATATTGGAGTTTCCATTCTAATATTGTTATCTTTAGAATTTTAAGCGGCAGCATAACATCTATTTCAACAGAAAAAGGAGAAGATGTTAGAGACCAGAGATACTGGCCCTGGTAATACTACCTAAGGAAAAGACTCAGGCCCCTAAGGCAGTGCCCTGGACTGGGACCCTCATCGGTGGATGGGGGTGCCTGGAAGCAAATGCCAGGTTGTAATACAAGAACATAATGGCTGGTCTGACTCTGAAGGAGGGCCGGTTAGCCAATGACAGGTAAGACTCCTCACAGTGGGGGGCGACCTAAGACAGGCAACGGTCAGGAACGAGTCACCAGGACACCTGGCTATAGGGTCAATGGGCCTCTATGTTGATTTGAGATTTATCCTAAT